>JAXGGA010010459.1:0-46716 GCA_038373865.1 Uloborus plumipes | reverse complement strand
CAAATTTTTTCACACTCAAATTTTGTTGATACCAAGTATCAACTTCTTTTATCCTGGTAATATTTTTCATTTTTTACCTTGTTGGTTAAGCCTAAAACTAAGGCTTTGTTTCGTCTAAAAATTAAGAAAGGGGGATGAATATTAAATTCCTTTTTTTTTTTTTTTCATTTTTTAACATCTCATCTACATCAGCTCTGCATTTGAACTACAAAAATAGCGTCCTCCCCCCCCCCCTTACGATTTGTTTCCATTTTGATCGTTTCAGGCTTTTTGATTTTGCTTCATATGCATCCTAAAAATGATCCCTTCTTTATTTCTGACGATCCAAAAACTTCACAGAAATGCATGTGAAGGCCTATGTGCATTCAAAGTGTATCTGAACCACAATTGAGAAGGAATAAATGTTTTCTTTTTAGTGTGTTGATTGCTAATTACATGGCATTGGGATAGTAATGCTGTGGTTGGGACACTATTCTTCGAAACATTTGTTTTTTTACTGTACAGATAATTTAAATATCATGTAAAGCTGTTTCGAACCTCCTTTTTTTCTTTATAGGTTTCCGAAACATCTTTTCCCAATTGTAGCACTGAGCAATCATCATAGGGCTTATCTTGCACTGTAATCTGTTATTCTGTTATGTATTTAAGAATATTATTACATACAGCTTAATAGTGAAACCAAATATATAACTTAACAAAAAACCCAAAAGCAGTTCTAAACTATAAAATATCAGTATAAACTGAAAATCCGCCACCGAAGAATTGATCAAATGTACAAGACCAATTTTTCCTATTTATGTACCAATCAGTATTTGAGTTACGCTGTCTTATTAATTTATAATATTGTGCCTTGAATGCATGTTTACAAAATCTGCAGATTCCCTAGCTATCTAATAATTTTGTGTTTTCAATATTTTTCTGCAGATCAGCAGAGTTCAAGGATGATAATCGAGCTTGGAGAAGCAATGAAGATGGGAAAATTGTCAACTCTCAACCCGCTAGAGTGGTTGATAATAGAAATGGTGCTGGTCCTGTAACTGGAGGATATGTGCAGAGGTAAGTATTAGCTTAAGCTAAATTTTAATTTGGAAATACAAAATCCAGAAGAACCACTCATGATGGCCAGATTAATAAGGCACAGGCCCAAAGCACCAAAACTGGAAGGTGGTCTGACACCAAATCTGAAACTAAAGTTTAAAAAATTGGAGTATTTTCAAAATGCTCTAGGAAGTTTTAAATATTTTAATCCTTTAAAGTTGAGATAACCAACTCCTTACCCCATTTTCCTTGCATAACCATCTACCGTATATACTCACATATAAGTCGAGAAATTTAGTCCAAAAATTGAAGTTGGAAGTCTGGGGGTTAACTTATACGCGGGGCAGAATTTCATGAAAATTTTTACCAACCAACTCTTAGGAAAAAAAACACTCAAAAAGGAGAAGATTTTTCCGATTCAGTCTAACTATTTTAATCAGACACTAAAGAAGTAAATACTCATACATTCTACTGTATTTTACATGGTTTATTATAATAAACGACCGACAGCGCAAAAAGTGCGGGAATTGCGCATTCGCGAATTTTCCAATTAATTGTATTTATCTTTTTGAAACAGAATGTAATACGGCTACATCGCAAAATTTTATTGATAATAATTTTAAATAAAAGCAAGAAATAGCAGAAATTGTAACCGCAAAATCGAACCTTTACAAAAACCGTGATCGTAAAATCAAACCCTTTACAAAAATTGCGATCACAAAAATGAACCCTTTTTGTAAAAAAGAATAACAATCGTGCTATTTTCAACACAAGAATGCTCACTGCATTTCATTTTCCTTCTTTTTAAAACGTTTATATTCAAAAATCGCGGTAAAACGTTCCCCTGATCGGTCCAGATTTACAAAAATCGCGATCGCAAAAATAAACCTTTTTTGTGAAAAAGAATAACAATCCTGCTGTTTTTAACACAAGAATGTTCAGTGCATTTCATTTTCCTTCTCAAAAAGGTTTATATTCAAAAATTGCGGCAAAACGTTCCCGATCATCTTAGAAAGTCCGGTCTCAACTTATAAGCGGGTTTTCCAGATTTTCCTTCAAAAAGTAGGGGGTTGACTTATACGCAAGTATATACTATACATATGCCTTAACATTTCATTTTTAGACATTTCTGTGGGATTCCACCACTCTTTCTCCCTAAAAATTGCTTAAAATTGACTTTGAAGATTCCCACTTGAAATCTTTTTTGAAACTAATCTCCTGCCCTCTTCTTTTCTTGACTTTATCAAACAAAGCCTGAACTTGATTTTTAGTTGTATATTTCAATAAATATCATAGCCACTAACGTCACTTTTGGTGATGTTAAGATTTCTCCCCCTAGCATCACCAAAAAGAGTGTAAGTTATACTTTTCAGACTACAATGCTGAAAAACTACCAGCGACAACTCTTGAACCATTCCAATTTTGTTAACATCCTCAAAGCTAGCCTGGAACTCTCTTCAGAGGGAGTCCCCAAACACTGCCTTCCTAAAGGTAGCCTAAATCTGATTTCAGTTTTGAAAAGAATTTCAGGGATGGAGGAGGGAAACCCAGCTTCTTTCTTTTGTCCCAGACATAGTCCAAAATTCCTTTTTAAACTTCAGGGTTGAAATTTATGAGGAAAAATATTTGAAGCCCCTTACTTCACCAAAGATATGTTAAAATTAAGTCTTAAAGACTTGAATTTTCAAAAGATCCTCTGCTGAAGTTGCCAACGATAGCGTGTAATTTTAGTTTTCAGGGTTCAATGTTGAAAGTTTTCGGGAGAAAACCCCCAATCCTTCTCTAATCCTGTAAAGTCATTGAAGGCAGTGGCAGCTCGTGACTTGAATCAATAGGATACTGCAACTCTCAAACTTTAAACATACAAAAATTTTAACTTTGCTTAAACTTTAAACATACGACAGAAATATAGGTAGGGTTTTCCTTAAAATCTGAAAATTCTAAGTGACATTTTTAGAGAAGTAAAATGCCTGAAATGAATTAAGACTGCAGCAGTTATCATTAGGAGTGTTTCCCCATTTTCCAAAAATATCTTTTTTTTTTTTTTTTGAAAGAGCACTGTTGAAAACGAGGTAAATTGCTTTTTTTTTTTAATTTTGACTTTTTTTTCTTTTAAAAAATAATCCTTTAAAAAAATAATCTGAAAAGACTCAGTCGCTGTTTCATTTTTGCTGCTGACGTTGCAAGTGGATAAAATGCTCCAATCAAGGCCACTTTATAGACGAGCAGGGATTTTGGATTGAGCTTTTCATAGAAGTAGAATTTTATCATTAAATAATTAAAAACTTGTTTGAAACAAATATATGAGGTCCAAAAAAGTTTCCTTTGAACAATGATTATATCTTTACTGAATACTTTAAAATGATATTGCTGTATGGGGTTGCTGATTGCAGCTATTCAATGTTGCTCTCATTAGAAATATTTCAGTGAGTGAGATTGCCCGCTGAGATCATTCTTACCCATCTTCTCAGTACATAAAAAACATGTCCAAGACCTTAATCAATATCTAAACATAGCATTTCGAATATGTTTGGTACTTGCTTGCTATTATTTGCTCAGATGAGTTTTTCTTTCTTGCTTTTTGTTAAATGAAACATTACATTCCACCATGTCACAAGCACGATTGAATTTGTTAGCTTAACTTTCAATAAAACATAGTCCAATGAATTTTTCTCAGAGCAGTCCAGAATTTTTAGTTCTCTACTAAAGTAATTGATATTTTCAAAACATAATTGGACTTTTAAAAAATTCTTTAGCTTTAATTGTATTACATATTTCTTTATATTAAAGAAAAAAATTATTATTCCTTTTAATAACTTACAAGTGTAAGTGTTTTTCGGAAAGGTAGATGATACCCAGTTTACTAAGCCTAGAGTGGCTTTGCATCCAAATATGCCTCTTATGTGAGAGTTCTTATCAAGGACAAGGCTACCCAAGATTTGTCCCTCAATTTGTAACACAGAAGAACCCATAAAAAGTCTTGGTTTGAGGATTTATTTAATGTGCTGTTCTCTTAGCTACTGGGTTCTGACTTGAACAATTCCATTGTCTTAAAGTACCCTAAATAATTCAAACCTCTTCAGTGATTTATATTGGCCTCACAGCATACATAATATGTGTCAAAGACATAGTAATGGGTTTGTTAGTAAAAATCACTTTAAAATGATTTAATTATTAGTACAAAAAGTTTCCAATTTTCTTGTTTTATTTTAAAACAGGGTGATGAATAATGATGTCAATACAATATTGTACATTTCATTAATAAATGGAAGAAAGGTGTTTAATTCACATGTTTAATTATTTTAGAATTACAAATGATGCTCGGGAAGATGAAATGGAAGATAATATGCAACAAGTGAGCTCGATTATTGGAAATCTGAAAAACATGGCCATTGATATGGGTAGTGAAATTGATTCTCAGAATACCCAGATTGACCGAATAAATAAAAAGGCAAGTATTGGTTCTTCATAAATATTTTGTAATCAGTTGTGTGTGTATGTGTTTTTATTTTTTTTTGAACATTAGTGTTTACAAGTTCTTAAATCCATTATTAAATGTAAAACTATTTAACTGTTTTAAATAGAGATGGAATGAAGCTTCAACATGATCGAATCATGAGGTTTGGTTTGGCCACTTCGGCCATTAATAAGTAATGTTGTAAATGTTCATTTTATGAACAGAATGTTGTCAAGTATTGTCCTTTTAGCTATACACATTTAAAAAAACATAGAAAATTATATTAAATTTTAAAAAATTGTGCTGAACCATTGGCACCAGAAACTACCCAATTATAAGAATGTATATTCCATGTAACTTCAAAGTTGCTAAGAAATAAGTAAGTTACATTAAACTAGTTAGTTAATATGTATATGAAACAATTTAAGTTGCTTTAAATTGAAGCTATTAAAATCTTGAATTCTTTGAACATTTTTAGCTTTCAAATTTTACGAAAAAAAATAGTGTCCGCTTTTAATATCTATAGGGATAAATGTTCCACCAAAGAACACCCTTAAGGAACTTTTTTGAGCTATATTTTCTTTAATAATGGTAGGTATAAAATTTCAGTTTTTTTTTTTTTTTTTTTTGCACATATATATTTTGATTGATCTGTCGGCAAAATATGCTCACAAACAGAAACATAACATTCTTGTGCATTCTAACTTTCTTTTGTTTTAAAATACTGTATTTTTTCCAGGCATTGTCGAATGAAACTCACATTGTCAATGCAAATGAAAGGGCTTCCAAGCTTTTGAAGAATTAATGTCACGAGCTCCAAATTACAAGTGGCATTAGGTGAAGTAGATTCTGTTGTTTTGATGGTGATCTGGTACTTACGATGTTGTGTAAGCCTCAAACATATCGTTTTTGCTTGTATTCAGAGGGTAGATATTTTCTTATTGATTATTCCTTAAATCTAGCAAACGTGTCAAAATATTTCTATCTTCTGAGCACAATGTTTGATACTTTGCACCTACCCTTTTGAATTCTTTCAACAACTAAACCAATCACTAAAGTTGAGCTTAATCATTTGAACACAATTAGCATTATTGCAACAATCGGCATTTCATTCAACTATTTTCAAGTAGAGATTTCAAAACAGCTCATTAATATGTAGGTGTTTAGAAGCATTCACCTGAGCTTTGTTCTCACCTGTGGCGAGATTTTTCACATTGCTGCTCATTAGTGGAATATTTTGATTTTTAAAGTCACATTTTATCAAATGGAGGTCTTTGGGTGGAAATGTGTCATTTCAATTAAATGTGGTACCTCCTGTTCCTCTTTATCTGTCTTAATCTTTGTTTTTGATGTGTTGTATCATGATATTGTTACGTGTATTTCAGTTTTAAATGGATTTATCATTGTTTTCGACATAATTTATTTCAGTTATGTTTGGTTATACAGTTTGGTGTTAAATATATCCTCGAATGTTGTTTCTGCAATATATGTTAAACTTCGTCAATGAGGATGGAGTTGAGTATACCTTTGTTGCCAGAATCTGTTTTATATTAACTGTTTGTAAGAAAATTGTATATTTTAATATTATGATAACTTCCACACAAAACATGTAAGGAACTAAATTTGCTATGCAGTTTTTATACTTGTAAATTTTTAAATTGATATTTTTATGAATATTTCTAAAATTGGTGCATCATTATGAGATTTTTGTGGATAAATATTTTATCAATATGTAATATATATGAACTTAAAGCATTTTCCGAAGTCTATTTGAAAAACTACATTCTCAAAACTTTCTACTTTTAAAAGTGTTTTATATACCATGAAAGTTTTTCAGATCAAATTAAATCATTCACTTGATTTACTGTCAAATCTAAGACTTTTTAATTTTTAAAAGTGGGGGAAATGAGGGTTTACCGCTTAAAATTGCATAGAAAACCATTGCAATTAACGATTATGTTCAATTTAAAGAGAGGATGTGTCTTAGATTTGGGTAAATACAGAAGTTTTTTTTTTTTTTAATTGAAATTATTCTCCACTTATACATATTCTATTTATAAAAGAGTTTGTACACATATATTGTACTTTAAAGTATAATTTTTTATTCATTAATTGAATAAAAAGCAACGTGAAAGGAAAAATGAAAAATATCTCTAAACTGATTCATGCTGTGTTTGTCTACCACTTATATGTTTTTATGTGAAAATAAAAATATATATATTTTTAAATATATTAAATGTTAACTATTGAACTGTGTATTTGAACTTTGTTCTTTGCAAATGGGCTCCATAAAGTGCTTAATCTTTTAAACCTTGTGTATGACCCTGAATATTACAGATTTTTATAGCGATATATTTTTAGGAAATAAAATTTTTAACAATGTACTCATTCAATATTATAAATATATTATTGTTTGAATGAGCGATAATGAAGGCAAAATTTCATTGTTTTCCTTTATATTATATTATTATTTTGCTCTTTAATCAATGTAAAAAATTAACTATGAGGGCTGTTTTAAAAAACTATATTTATTAATTTGTAACATTTTTTCATTGTGAAATTGAACATTTTCAAGAACGTCAGAAAATGAAACAAATTTGCTGAAATTTATGCAGCAATAATTTGTTGTTTAAAATTAATAACTGATTTGGTGATTAAAAATTTCAAATTTCTTTGTTTACCAAAATTTAATTTGATGGATCCTAAAAATTGTCTGTATTTTTCAGTAGAGTAACTTTTCTTGGTTTTTCTCTTTCATACCAAAAGTTTTAAGTAAACTTTAAAAGATGAAGGTCTTGTTAACTTTTGTTGTTCTACTTAAAAGAAAGTATATTTGTATGTTTTTCTGCCTTGTTTTTAATGACGATAGTTCAATTGAAGCTGTATGTTTTATTGAAGTCTAAGCTAAAAATAATTGTAACATGAAAAAAAAATTTCAATGCTTTTATCCTAATCAAAGGTTTTGAATATATAAATATCAGCCTAAAAATAATAGAAGTTACACAGTTACTTTAATTCATGTAAGATATCCATTTATTGCTTTCGGACCAGGAAACCATACATCAGTGAATACTAAAAAATCTTGAAATAAGTAGCAATCAAAAGATCATAGTGAAACTTGTTTCTGATGCATGAATCATCAACCATCTGTTTCCCGGTTATCGAAAAAGTCTTAAAGTCTGGCAGTTTCAGTAGCAGAAAGTGAAACCCAGTGATATAAGTTGCAGATTCTTGAGCAGACTATTTCTTAATTGGTTGCGAAAAGGAACATAAAATTTGAAACAATATTCTTAAATTTTACCGAACTAAAATTTGTACTTTATTTTTGGGGATATCCAGAGGTAGTACATAATTGTTATCTTTAAGTTTAGCATCTTATTTATAAGAATTTTTTGGTGCTCATTTAGATTTTACAAATAATATGGTATTCGCTTCTCTTGTAGAGTAGTGTTAGGTTTTGAATTTTCTTTGCACAGGGGTGATTGTGTTCCGGTATTTTACCGGATTTCCGGTATTTTCATGATTGATTCTGGTATTTTCATGTTCGAAAATACCGGAAATAAAATACTTTTAACTATGCTTTTATCTTCCCACATCCGGTAGCCTTCATTTTAAAAAACGCAATCGAATTTTTCTCATTTTTGATGCCCATTACCCTTTATTAGGAGACAAATAAATTAAATATCTTTTTATTTATATGAAAAAATCATAAACTAAAAATTTTAGAGCAAAATTCTGTGTCCTTTATGAAAATCAACATTTGAAAAAGTTCAAAATTGAAGCTCTGATTTTATTTTATTTTTGTTTCAATTATGTGGATAGTAAAACTAATATGTAAGTTTTAACCACTTACCAGTTTTGCCCGAACGCCGCTCGGGTACAGCGAAAGGGGACTTTTCTGATTTGCCCGAGCGCCGCTCGGGCAGCATGTTTTTTTACGCCGATCCACTGATTTGCCCGGCTTTTTCTCATTTTTTTAGTTTCCATTGCTTCTAATAGATGGCTCTAGTTGTCCAGTAAAGACTGACTTTCAAAATAAGTGTAAACCGGTTTCATCTGGTTTTACTGCTTTACGCGGGAAAAAGTGCAAATTTAGTTTATTGTATCACGCGTTGCGAATACTTTCTTTCCTCATTTTGTGTTACAATGAGTGATAGTGAGCGGCTTATTACAGAATATAATTCTGATATTGGATCAGATAGTGAATCGGAAATTTCGCTAAATGATTCAGGCAGTTGTGAAAGTTCGGTATCGGACTTTTCTAGTGATGAAGAAACGGAAAGTTCGGATAACCTAACTCAGGTTCGGAACTTTTGCGAAATTGATATCAATAATCCTCCTCCACCACCGCCAAGATTTCCTTTCACAGCGAATCCTGCTATCCATTTGAATATTGATTTAAGTGACGGAACTCTACAGTTTCTTGATATTTTCTTCGATGATAACCTACTTGAAGTGATAGTTTCGGAAACCAACAAATATGCAGATCGAAGTATTCGAAACTGTAATCTTCGAAGAAATAGTAGAGCAAAAAAGTGGGAACCAACATCAAAAAACGAAATTCAAGTGTTTTTTGCATTGAATATTTTACAAGGGATTGTAAAAAAACCTGATATTGAACTATATTGGAGTAGGCGACATTCAACTTCAACGCCATTTTTCTCAAAAATTATGTCTTACCGTCGTTTTCACCTAATTCATCGATATTTACATTTTTCCGATGATGCGAAATTTGATGCTAAAACACATGAGTGTCCGAAATTACAAAAACTGTGGCCTGTAATAAAACACTTGAATGCACGTTATCAAGAAATCATGACACCTGAAAGAGATGTAACTATAGATGAGAGCTTGATGCTCTTCAAAGGACGACTGCACTGGAAGCAATATATACCACTAAAGAGATCACGATTTGGTATAAAAAGTTTTATGTTATGCGAGTCAAAGTCTGGTTATGTATATCAACTTATTATATACACTGGAAAAGACACACTTTTCGATAATAATTACCAATATTTGTGCAAGTCATCTCAAGTTGTGATGACACTTATGCAGCCACTATTGAATAAAGGATATTGCCTAACGACAGATAATTATTACACATCTCCAGAACTGGCAGATATCCTTGTTAGCAAACAAACAGATATGTATGGAACACTCAAACTCAACAGGAAAGACGTTCCAAAGGAACTGCAATCAAAAAAACTAAAAAAAGGTGAAGTCCGTGCTTTCCAAAGAGGAAAAGTGTGTATCATCAAATGGATGGATAAGAAGGTTGTAAGTCTTTTATCTACAATACATAATCCCGAAATGATTGAAGTGCCATCTCACAATGATGAGGTCAGAAAAAAACCACAAGTAGTAATGGAATATAACAATACAATGGGAGGTGTAGACAGACTAGATCAACATCTTACCAATTATCCCATCATAAAGAAGAGAGGAAAAAAATACTACAAAAAAATATTCTTCCACCTTTTTGATATATCACTGTGGAATGCTTTTGTTTTGTACCAGAAGCACGGCGGAAAATACTCCCATTTGAATTTTAGACTAGATTTAGTTGATCGCTTGATTGAAAGGCATGGAACAGTAAATGAAAGAATAGGACGACCAGGAATTTTGCCCAATCCTTTACGATTGACGGAAAGACACTTTTTAGAAGTGATTCCTGCCACCGAAAAGAAATTGAGACCGACGAGGCAATGCTTTGTGTGTTGCTCAAAACGGAACGAGAGCGGAAAACGGATCAGAAGAGAAACAAGATATTTTTGTCCTGATTGTGATGTTGGACTTTGTTTATCTCCATGCTTTAAAATTTATCATACAAAGGCTGATTTTTGAAATAAAATGTAAGTATTAAAATATTGCATGCTCTTTCTCTCGCTTCCATTCCTGTAAAATGTTCTTTACAGTTCAGTTAGTTGTTCGGAAAAAAGCCAACTTTAAGTAAAAATGCCATTTTTTCGCTTAATTAAAAATTTAAAATAAATTAATAAATGCAATACTTGTAACAATTTTAACTGTGGATTTGAGTTTATACAATCGATTTGAATACAAAATTGTTTATAAAAAATATGCTTATTTTTGGACATAATATGGCAGAAAAACGAAACTGTTAAGTGGTTAAACAAAATTCCGTGCTCTTTAAGAGTGTCAAATCTCAAAAACTTAAATGCTGAATATCTGGCTGAATTTTGTTTTGTTTTTTCTTTAACTGTTTAAGTTTCTTATTACATACATAACATCTTCATATGGTATTTCACTTCAGTGTTAATAAATATGAAACCTTTGACTCAGGTCATATTGTATTAATTAGGAAATTTGTAGGTATTTCATCTAGATAAATTCTTTTCCATATTTCCTGTAACAAATGCCACTTTCATTACTTTATAAATATTTTCGCACAACAAACACAAACAGTAATTCTGTTAGACTTTTACTGTCTCCTTAAAATATTTTTTGGAGATAATTTGTATACCACCAGCTCAAAAGAAACTCCATTACACATTTACAATTTAATTAATTGCATGCACCATATTTTGACTAAGAACTAATTGAAACAATTTGAATATGTGAAATTTGTCTTGTTTGTTTATGAAAGGTAATTAATTATTATGTACTATGTATAATTATAAAATTAGGTGTGCTTAAGTAATAGGGGCCTTGGTTAAAAAAAAAAAAAAACTCCCCTCCCCCACACACATTTTTTTTCTTTAAAACTTTCAGGTATTTTTTCATGAACTCACAATCGCCTCTGTTTGCAGGCTGTTGAAAAAAATTATGCTGTTGGGTCTGGCAATATCTTTAGAAAAGTCGCCAAATTTAGTAACTTTTGATGAGAAATCTTAAATATTATCAAAGCAACAGCCACTGTTCCGAAAGAAAGTTTTTCTAATTTATTTACTGTTAAAAATAAAGAAAAAAAGGGGTTCTAATTTTAGTAATGAAATTGTTATAAAATAAAAAGTGAAAGAAGTCTGCTAAAAGAAGGGTACTGCAAAAAAAATTGATTGAAGCATAGATAATTGTGGTACCAAGAATATTTCATGCACTTAAATCTTGTGCAGCAATTAGTGGTCAACCTACTGCACAAAATAAAATTGTAAAAGTATTTGAATCAAAAGTGACCAAGTTTGCAATAATCATGCAATAATGTATCAAGCATAACAAGTCATGTTGGAGTGTTGTAATACTTTAAACTAGAAATGAACAAATGGAATATGTTTTAAAAATTGCTGTTACTTCATTCATGTACAAGCCATCGACATTCTAATGATGTGTCAGGACCTTTCATTTCTTACTAAGTTTAGTGACTTTTTGTAAAATGTTGCCCAACTTTAAGATCTTATATTTAGATGACATGGAGACGTAACAAATAAAAAATATTTATTTGTTAAAACATATTTCACTGTGCTCTAACAGTTATAACTTATTCAAATTATTTTTATGATTGCACTGTCTGGGTTTTTCACTTATAAGTATTGTAAATTACAAAAATAATTTTTAAAAGAAATATTTTATGAATATTTGATTGTTAATATCCAGTTATTTTTGGACTGAACTATTCAAATGGTGTAATTGTGCTTACAAAGGGACCAAAACGAAATTTACTGAAGTTCTGTTAAAATACAGATATGAACTTAAACACAAAAAGTTTAGCTGTATGTTGAGTTTCTTCTCAAATGAATCACTTTTGTCGTGATAATTGGGGGGGTGTAAAGGCTGTCATTTTTAAATGAAATGAAACTTGCATCTCCGACTTCGAAATGGTTTTAAATTTGTTTGAACAGGGTTTTTTTCCTTTATTGTTATTAAGCTAACCATCACTAATTCTGCAACGTTAAAAGAAAATTAAGCATCCATATTTTGATATTTAAACATAAGTACCATATTTATTGAGATCTAAAGTGCACTTTTTATTCAAAACTTAGGCGAACTTAGCTTATTTTGCTGTTCAGTATAATGTTGCTACCACTGATTCAGTGAAATATCTATTTCAATGAAATATGACTATATGAAATCAAAAAAAAAGAAAAAAAATATCCGAGTGTTAAATGCTAATTTTAAAAAAAGGAGGGGGTGGTAAATAAAAGTAGGATTAATGTTTTATAAGGTCCATATTATTTTTCTCCCAAATTTTAAGTGCATTATTTAAAAAAAAAATCCCTCCCTGAAAAACATTAACAATAATGAAGCATCTTAAACATAAGAAACAGCACTTGTTCATACTATGTACTATTTATTTTTTTAATTCTTAAGGTTTAGGAAAAAAGGTTTGTTTAGCTTTTAAATAGTTTTCACTATTAAGTAATATAAAAAATTAAAATGTTTTACAATTTGAGAACTTAGTTATTATTCAATTAAAATCAATAGACTTCCATTGAAGATAAAGGATTTTTTTTTCTATTGCTGATTTAGTACTAAAATTGGGCATGATGTTGTATGTAAATTCTTCTTAAATGCTTGTTTGAAGTTCTTTTTTCAAACATTTTTTTGTTTTAACTTGTCTCGGTTTGTCCACAGAGAATTTAATACCTGGAAATAATGTTGTTGCTAATTTGTGATGGTTGGCCTAATTTTTGCTCCAATTTCGTATCGAGAGTTAACTAAAATAATGTTTTCACAATAACAATTTCGATGGAAAATTTGCAGATAAGTTTTGATGTTAACTCTCAATATGCTATTGCTGCATATAACCATTTTGGTACTGTTTGTACATATATGATTTGAGTGCTAATTTTTTGGATTTAGTTTTTTATTTATTTCTTTAGAAGCTAACTGTGCCACTTGTTCTTGCAGTTTGCGATTGTGAAAAAAAGAAAGAAAGGAGTTAACTAATGCCATAAGTTTTTGGCAAATTTCTTACTTTTTAGTTTTCACTTTTTGGCATGTTTTCGCAACTGAATTGTTAATTAGGGCAAAAAAGAAGTAACTACTATCGTATTCTTCTAGGTTTAGCCAGTGCTGCAAAGTAATGGCATGATTATCTAGGAAATGCTAGCATTTTAGAATAAAGCTGAATATATGTGTTACGACAGTTAACCTGTAAAAGATCAATATTTAGTCAATTCTAAAACAAGCCAAATAAATTTAACTGACAAAGGTTTAGTGTTCTACTGGTTAAAGTCTAGCTATAGTTGCAGTATTGGATGTGTATGGCGTTAATAAATAGACCAATAGGAGTATTATGGCGTAATACAGCAAGAACATCTCTTATTATAGTCATCCAATTGTTGGTGCTGTTTGAATCGATATGAGCTGCATGTTAATTTCCTACTTTATGTAAAACTTATATGTATGTGGTTCTCAACTAGTTGTCTAAAATTTAAATGCCACTTTTTAAAAAAAGTTGCACATGCTAATTATTTATACTATTATATATGAGCTATTTAAAGTTAAATATATTTAGCTCTGAATTTTGGAAAAGAAAATCTATTAATATAAATTTTAAAATAATTTTTGACATGTTACTATACATTGTGAAGGGAATTTTCTGTTCTTTGAAAGAAACTACTTATTTCTAATTTTGTGATGATAATTATTTTAGCAGTTGAAGAGCTCATATATTGTTCAACATTTTTATTGTTTTACTCAAAACGTTCATGCTGTAAAATCTGCTAAATGTGAAAGCCCTGATAGTTAAATTAATTTAGAAATTGGTCCACTTGAAGACTACTTTTAAATTAAAAGTGAATTTGTGTTTTTCTTTTAAAAAAGCTCTTTTATACTGTAGTTCAAATATAATAGTCTTACTAAAAATTTGAAAATTAAGGCATTATGAAAACAAAAGCAAAATGGGGAAAGAATGTAAGAAGTAATCTGGAATTAAACTATTTTGGGGGAAATACCATCATCATTTTATGTGAAAATTTAAGATCTAGATGTTGCAATAACATCTGAGATAAGTTATCGGGGCTTTGAAATGAAAATGTTTTGTGTTTTTTTTTAACTAACAATAAATAAGTTTCAAAAAAATCATTAAATAAAAATAGTACATATGCTAGTTAAGGCATATATTTGGTTGTAAAATGTATCTAATTGCTACTTGTTTTTTGGACAGTGAAGTGATACAAGTACAATCAAGCTCAATGCAATCATTTTTGAACAAAACTCTGGTAATGGTAATTTAACCTTCATTGTATAAATACAAAATTACTAGGTGACCCGTGCGGAATTCCGCAAAAAAAAAAAAAAAAAAAAAACTTTAAACTTAAAATTTAATACGACAATTTTTATTGGCTTCATTTGCACAACATCGCCATCTACTGCCGTCGTTCTGACAACTTTTCAAAGAGATCAAAGACACGTTCACTTTTACAACTACTACAAAAGTGATACCCTATATTAAAATCAAATATACCCAAGGCTACTACTAAACTAAATACTAACGTTATCGCAAAACTACCATAGTATTTTGAAACAATAAAAGTTACAACAAAGGTTTACCGAGCTAAGCCTTGGCTTGAAATGTCGCATTTAAAATTGATTTGAACAACAATGTAACGATTTTGACAGTTGAGCAAAAAATTTAACTTTTTCAAACTTCAATCGCTTATAAGTCGCTTAAACGTGGATTTTCGAGATTCTCGTTACGCGGCGCTAGCGGAGAAACGTTCTAAAGAACGCATTTTTTTTAATCTTTCGAATGAAATCAAAATGGAGACGATACGACAATTATTTCGCTAGATAGAGTCAATTTTGTGCCCAAAAATTGAAGTTCGAATAAAAAACGAACCGACACTTTTTAGAGGGTGGGTCTAATTTTCGTCAATAGCCCGCGGGATAAGCTTCAAAATCATAAATTTTCTTGCAATTCGATAAAGAAATGAGCGAGTTTCGACCGGGTATAGGATTCGGCTTAGAGAAATAATATATGGAGACAATAAGATATTACTTGATTTTATAAATTGTATTAATTGCTGAGATCTTTCTTATGAGCTTTCTCCGACTCATAAACGAAATAGAGCCAATATTTTGAAAAGTGCCAATTTGAAGTTGGAGTTTCCTGATTATTATTTTTTTTTTTTTTTTTTTGCAGAAAAAATGAATATTAGATTTTAAGTCTAAATTGGGTCTAAAAGCAAGAAAATAAAAGGGGGAGGTCAAGGAAGTTATTTACACCCTCCTTAGATTACTCACTTTTAAGCCGTTACAGATCTGATGTTAATATGAGCTACTTATCTGAGTTTATGCTTTCAGTCTTCGTTAACATCTCGAAAAGTGATATCATTTCCTTGTATTTTTAACATAGAATTAAGATAGTTATATTAAAATATATATTAACTACAAAATCAAATTTCATTATGCAAACATTTCTTTGAAACAAAAACGAGCGATAAGGTTTTTAGATAAAATAAATTATGAGATTACCAAATCCAAGCAAATAAAACATTTGTTTTGTTTTAAAACAACACACAAGTTCAACTTTTTCAACATACAACTCTTCTGCTTGCTTTTCTTTAATTAGTTGCAGGAAATTTAATTTCTTGATCAGAGACTCAAATTTAGCATACTAGTTATTATCTAGTTATTTAGCGCAGTTATGAGAAATTGAAGCACCAAAAAAGATAAATAAAATAATAATAATTAACTTAATTTCTGCAGTGTCAATTTTTCTTATTTTGCTAACTTCTATTGTCAGGTCATACAAATCACAAATAAAGCAATGGTACTAAAACTAATTGCTTTTCGTTTTCTAAGAACAAAAATGTTCAATATATATGGCTAAAACCCATTCTTTTTTGCTTTTTAATATTTAAGAAACGTGAGATTCAGTTCGGTAACATATTCGTTATTTTTCACTTACCGCTCTGACTGTTACCGATCTGACAAACAGACGAATATTTAATTTTATTGCGGAGATGATTGCGCTAAACCAAAATCAAACACATGGTTTTTTCACTTGTAATCAAGGAATGTACTTATATATAAAAAAAACTTTTAAAATAATAAAAACTGCGCATTTTAGCGTGTGTTACCGATCTGATTAATTTTAGATGCAGAAATGAATTACAATGCGATAAAACATCACACCAGCTACTCAGTAGCATGTAATATCTCTGCAGGAAATGGCCATGGGAGTCTCAAAATGGATCGGAAGTAATTGTTACCGCTCTGACAGCGGAACTGCGGGACACGCCTATTTTGCATTGGCTAGAAAATCAGAAGTCGATTAGAGCAAACATAAAGCAAAATATCAATAGAGGGTTAAAAATAGAATCGTTTTTTGTGTAAGCGCGTTTTGTTGGGAAGTTAGAAAGTGCGCATGACATGTTTGCATGCTAAGCTTTACTAGTGGGGACACATTACCGATCTGATTTTTGAAAGATAATAACAATAGTTTTTGAAGAAAACAATAGTTTTTGAAGAAAAAAAATTTTTTTTCGTAGATATTACTAGATGAAATTAAAGCAAAACCTTAACTTCTTTTGCGTAAAAATTATGTTTTCACAAGTAATTGAAATACTAGTGAAAATTCACTTGGGACTCAAATGAACACTTTTCTAAATATTAGCTCAATAGTCACAAAAGACTTCCATAGCAGATTTTACTATGCATGCTTTCATTACTTAAAAATTTAAAACTCTTAATTCTTATTAATATTTTTCTTTCCATTGATTTGTTTTATATATATCTTTAGAAGAATTAAAACAAATCTTTTTAACACAACCATAATAAGGTTTATCGATTAAAAAAGAAATTTAAAAATGTTGAGAACTATATTGCCAATTGTGTCATGTCTAAAAGAAATCATAAATGTTCGTGAACCTGTCATGTTCTTGTAAAACATAGTCACATGTCTGTTTGAAATGTTGAAAACTTGTATTACTTTTCTATTAAATTTATTTTCTTTGCCAACTTTTTTTCTCTAAAATTCTATCAAAAATATATAATTGAATGTTAAGCATTTAAAGTGGCAAATATTTATGAAATATTAAACATTTGTATAAATATTTACAATGTGAAATAATCAAAATGATTGAGAGTTCTATATGTAAAAAAAAAAAAAAAAAATATTTTGAGCTTTGCTAAAATGAAAACCATTTCATTTTTGTAAAAATCAATTATTGCAAAAAATTATATTTATATATTCACTTTTGAAGTTTTTAACCCTTTTTTCACTGGCTGTCATCTATTTTCATCTGTTCAAATAATTTACATTCTAGGTCTCAGAACACTTTTTACTGCTTACATTTTTTTTTAATGAACAACTTTTCTGCCATTATTTTATAAACATATGGACTTTTGCAATACATAAATTAGATTTGGTGCATAGTAATTTATTTATACTTGGCATTATAAAGTAATTTATTTATACATTGCATTATAAAGTAATTTATTTACATAACAAAAAATTCCTGTGATTTTGATTTTTTACAGAATTTAGACAATGTCATGGTGGTTTTCTACAGTTAACATCATATCACAGGCATACAAAATTGGCAATTCTGATGTGCTAAAAGTTTTTAATTTACAATTTTTAATAGTAAGTTGCTACTAATTTTTACTCTTAAAGCTTAACCTTTTGAATGTTTCTCAAACAGAATCATAACTTACCACCATTCAAAAATTTTAAAAGTAATTCCATAAGTTTTGGTTGCCATTGTTCAGATGTTTTTTTTTTTTATCTACCTGTTTTATCATTTGAAAAAAAATGTAAGCTGAGTAAAAATTGTTGTATTAAACGACAAGTTTCTGTTCCTTTTCAATACATTACTTTTTACTTCCCTGCCGTCCATTTGGATGTTCTTTGCCAAAATGCATCCCTGTTTCCATCACCCTCTCTCGTCATGTTTTCACATCTTGTATTGATATTTTTCATTTACCTTAAATTCTTGTTGAAGGTACTTCTGCAAATCTGAATTTAAGAGTTGACAGCCAGCGAAACCTTTTGTATGTGCCAGTACGTTTGGTTTTCGCTCCTCACCAAATATGGGACCACATTTATAATAAAGACAATTTTCTATGCAATCTGGTTGCAATAATTAAACTGTTTTGGTCTGCAGATTTTTAAGAAAATGTGTGTGTTTTAGGTATTAAACACTTACTGCATAATGTTGAATATTCACTTTTGGAATTCAGTAGCATTTTTGATATGCAAGTGCACAAAGAATGAGTTCCCGTAAAAAAAATGCTGTTGAAAGAAGATGAAGCTATTTTTCTTTTTCTTAAATTTTGCTACTGTTTGAAAAGTTTCAAAACATGAAATATTTTGAAAAGTATATAAAACAACTTAATTATACAATGTACATGAAGATTGTTTTTTAACACTTGACCGACCGGGCGTCGATTAATCGACGTTTTGTTCCCAGCGCTTACCGACCGGGCGTCGATTATTCGACGTTTGCTCTCCGGCGCTTACCGACCGGCCGTCGATTAATCGACTTTGAACCGATCTGTGGATTTTATAGTTTAACAATAAAATGGAAATTGGACGATCTGCAGCTGAGCGGGCGGTGAAAGGGCATAGGATGTTCGAATCGCTACCGGTCGGTAAAGTGTTAAGGAGGGCTGTGGAGTTACTGGTTTTTGATATAAAGATGTGGGAGTCTTTAGAATTCCAGCAGTTGGAGTTGGACTGATTTTGAGGTAAAGACTTCGGAAACAAGGGTCTGAATAAATCCCTGACGGTCCGGTGAAATCCCTGAAGTCAGAAGTTGGTATTTCCCCTCCAACTCCACGGTCCTGGTTTCAGGGGGTTTTCTTACATTTCTAAAATTTTATATGACAGATAATGCCTAAAAATTTCTGAGAAATGATGCATTATTTCATACTTTGACAAGTTGCCAATTTGATTGTTGACAGTTTCATAACTGGGCAATAACATGGATCTTGTTGATTAAAATTTGAATACTTATTCTGTTTTCTCTCCTTTCATACTTTTAAAGGTGGAAGTTATTCATTGTGCCGTATTTTGATTGGTGTGTTTACTGATGACAGTATGAAGCTTTTAAGTGTTTAATACTTTACGTAAGAAAACATAATTATAGCTAATTGAATCACATAGATTGGAGTTGAGATCAATTAGGTGCAATTATCACAAAACATATTTTGCACATTTTACTAATAAAATTCGTATCACTTTTTAATACTTTCACAATTCTTTTAGAATTAAATGCAAATATTTTACAGTACTTTGCACTTATTTTGTAAAATATGATGAATGAGAGAATTGTTTGAAGTGGCAAAGGCATACATGCTCAAACCTAAAATGCTTCCTATATAAATGAGGGAAAACATTAAAACATTTCCAACCTGAACTGTTTTTGTTTATTTGCAAGATGCTATAATACATGTAGTAAGAGAAAATTTAATTAAGTTCATAAAACTGCATGTATTTTACCCTCCTTGATTGTATGGTTAGAGTGAAAATTAAATCTAAAATTATTTTCATTAATCTTAGTTTCAGTATTGTTATGTTCAAGCTTAATTGGAAACACAACACTGCCTGTAGTGAAATAATTCTCCAATTTGCATTGTTACAACTTTATTTCCCATGGCAGTTTTTTTTTTTTGCTGTTAAGAAATTTTGCATTTTTCCAAATCCCGCTCTTTATAAACTTTTTTGAAGTGTACCTTAAAAACCTTGCATTATATATAAAATTTGAAAAGAAGTTCTAGGAAATACTCAAATGTATCCTACTTTCTCCCCCCCCCCCCTCCCCTAATTTCTTTAATTTCAATTCTAATGTGTTTTTTAAGAGCTGGAGTACTTTATATATGTGTGTATAAACATGACGCCAGCTGCAAAATTTTTCTTTATTGAACTGCTTGAATGTGAAGCATTTTCAAAACATTATTTTAAGTAACAAGTAAGATTTTGTATATCAATGAAATTTTCACACTCAAAGCCATGAGATTATCTTTAAAATTCAGTATTAATTTTTTATCAAACTGTTTTTACGATAGTTTTTCAAAGAATTTTTATATGAATATTGTCTTGTATAGAATGTTTGTTAATGTGTGTGCCAATATAACTTATACCGAAGGATGTTTTTTCTCTACGCAAAAATGTCTGTACATAAGTTTGTTGGATATATTTATTTTCCTTACATTAAAAAACTGTTTCACTTAATGTAAATTTATGGTCCCAACATAAATGTTTGTTATATTTTTCTTGTGAAGTCTGGGAAAGAGACAATACACAAAATTAACTTTCCGAAAATTATTTTATATTCTTTTAATTTCATACAAGTCCACAATTGATGTATATTTGTATCAAATGTGCTGCCTTGTAAATCTGTCTGTATGCTGCCTTTGTGTATATGTGTGTTGCTGGGAATGATTTATATGTTATAGTGCATGTTTCAAGCTATGTGAATAAAAAATACTGTGATAGCATTCATTTTTCTGTTTAGCAGTTTTTGTTGCCATACTCATTTTTAAATGAATTGCAGCCTCCAAAGGATTGAACGTTTCATCAAGTTACTGTTAAACTAGTTTTTAAAATCATGATTGCTGAAGGCAGGGGGGGGGGGGGTGCGCTGATCTTAGAATAAATAGACAGAATGTAAATAAACATGCTGCTGCTGCCAGAAGGATTGCCCATTATGTCACTTTTGGAGATTTTCTCTGGAATAAACAAACCCATAATACTCAAATGCTGGGGTGTTATAAGGCTACAAATTTGAGAATATTTAATCTAAAGCTCACTGGAGCTTGAATGAAAGCGCAAATTATAAAGATTCAATTGGGTACCGCTAGATATCCCTGTATGTTACTGTATGTGTGTCTAATGTTCTACTTTTTATTAATAATTCTTGGTAATCAAGGCCATCCACCTGACTGACTTTGATTGTTCCCTCCCCCCTCCCAGGGTCACCATACCTAACACCATGTGATTTTTCCCTGTGGAGATTTGTGAAGGATTCTGTATTTATGCTCTCCTTGCCAGCTAATCTTGAAGAACAGAAAAAGTAGAAGTTGCAGTAATTGCTTATGTGACTGCATACCTGCTACCATGTATATGGAAGGGCTTTGAGTATAAGAGTGATATGCTTCAGGCATCAGGGAGAGAGTACATCTTAAGAGTGATTCAAGTAGTTTTTTTTTTTAATTCGATTTTGTACCATTTTCTCTCTTTGAAAAATAACATATTTGAAACCTAGCCGTTCTTTTTAAACCGCCCTATATTTAAAGTTGAAAATACCTTTGTGCTATAGATGTACAGAAAATAACAATGTTACGAATGCACAAATGAGCACGGATACTGCAGACACGTGTTTCGGCGTTACAAGGAATGCCTTTTTCAATGCAAAAAAGTTGTGAGCTTATGGATGCACAGACATTCGAAATGTTAAATTAACAGGATAAGGAGTAAAATATCAAGTTTGACCTATTCCTTTCTACAGTAAAAACTAAAGTTTAGAAATTACAGACTCAATAGTAAAGAAAGTTTTTTTGCTTAAACTTCTAGCCCTATTTTATTATTTTATTATTATTTACTAGCTGCCAGGGCAGCTAGATTAGCTTCCTGCGGCATGTTGATGCATAACGTGGCCCCTCTCTAACTTTTAGCTCATTCTGATGTTATATTATTTGGTATAATTTAATGTTCATTCGATTTCAAGACATACCACGCACGTGGACCGGCGTTGCACGGGCACTTCGTGCCTTGAAAGTAGTGAGGAAAATTTCAAGAAACTACTCCCCGCCAAGGCGACTCGATAACAGGCGCTTCACGCCGTTACTTTTTTCCTATATCAAAAAATCATTCGAATTATTGAGATGCTTCGCGGTTTCAAGATGGTGAGGAAAGTTTCAGTAAGTTCAGCTCGCTTAAAAGAAAAAAAGCAGACATAGATACTCAGTTTTTAATTAAGTAGATGGCTTTTCAACAAATGAATGTTTCAAAATATTACAAGAAGCTAGCGATAAAAATATTACGTAAGTGGCCCGCTTTATGAGTTTCGTGTTTGATTTAGTTAAGCCTTCATTCAGAATTCTCATTATCATTGTTATCACTGTTTCATGGCAACGACGTTTTGCATGAATGAATTTCATATTTAATCATTTATTAGGCTTAATCGCTATAAATTTGACTACTTATTAATTAATATCTTCGCTAATTAAAATCGTATAATAATATAGATTGAAACTAATAAAGCCCGAAAAATTACCTATCTATCGGTACCTGGTTCGACTTTCAGTTCATTGGCGTTCAGGAGAAAGAAGCTTGACATAGAAAGAAAGATAGAAAGATAGTTAGAAAGATACTCAGTTTTTAATATAAGTAGACTAGCTGCCAGGGCAGCTAGATTAGCTTCCTGCGGCATGTTGATGCATAACGTCCCCCTTCTCTAACTTTTACCTCATTCTGAAGTTATATTATTTGATATAATTTAATGTTCATTCGATTTCAAAACATACCACGCACGTGGCCCGGCGTTACACGGGCACTTCGTGCCCTGAAAGTAGTGAGGAAAATGTCAAGAAACTACTCCCCGCCAAGGCGGCTCGCTAGCAGGCGCTTCACGCCTTTACTTTTTTCCTATATAAAAAAATCATTCGAATTATTGAGATGCTTCGCGCCTTCAAGATGGTGAGGAAAGTTTCAGTAAGTTCAGCTCGCTCAAAGGAAAAAAGCAGACATAGATACTCAGTTTTTAATATAAGTAGATGGCTTTTCAACAAATGAATGTTTCAAAATATTACAAGTAGCTAGCGATAAAAATACTATGTAAGTGGCCCGCTTATGAGTTTCGTGTTTGATTTAGTTAAGCCTTCATTCGAAATTATCATTGTTATTACTGTTTCATAGCAACCACGTTTTGCAACAATGGATTTCATATTTAATCATTTATTAGGCTTAATCGCTTTAAACTTGACTACTTATTAATTGATATCTTTGCTAATTAAAATCCTATAATTATATAGATTGAAACTAATGAAGCCTGAAAAATTACCTATCTATCGGTACCTGGCTCGACTTTCAGTTCATTGGCGTTCAGGAGAAAGAAGCGTGACATAGAAAGATAGTTAGAAAGATACTCAGTTTTTAATATAAGTAGATAATTAAGTTGCAATTTAATCCTTTCCAATATTAGTCTGGTAATTTTTGTACAGATTAAACTCTCAGTAACACTTTGATGTGTTTGCATTATTCAGCCATTTAAAATGTATTAGCATTTTCTTATTTAGTTTGCCTTTACTGTCATCTATCATTTCAATTTGTGTTATAACATTACGTACTTTTTTGCATTGAAAAAGGTGTTCCTTGTAATGCCAAAACACGTGTCTGCGTATAACTGCTCATTTGTGCATTCGTAACGTTGTTATTTTCTGTACACCCTATATTTTTTCACCATATACTTGGTACCAACTTGTTTTTGTAAAAGTCAAACATGTGAGTGACATCACCACATTTATTTGTTTGCATCTAGTTTATCTTTTCTTTGAATGCAGTATAGGAAAATATATCCAGAAGCATCGTTAGAAGGATGCAGTGTACCCAGGGTGCTATTTTTTTGGGAGCTGACATTCAAAATGAACAAACATATGTATTTATGAAAAATATATTTAAAATTTTCCAGAGTTGATTTTAGCTTAAATTTAATCTGTTATGTAAAAAATGTTTAATTTCAAGTTTGAAGTTCACCGTACTTTTGCCTTAAAAATCCTTTTCTTTCGTTAAGTTTTATTACTTTTTTATCTGCTTGAAATAAATCTCATTTATTTCAGTAAATCTCATATTTTTAGATAGAATGAGAATATGACAGTTTAAAACATTCTGAACCAGCTAATTATTTTTTGGAACATTATCAAATGTTAGTCGGGTGAAGTATTTTATTTATTTTTTTTTCTCATGCTTGTTTAAATGTTAAATTAACAGGATAAGGAGTAAAATATCAAGTTTGACCTATTCCTTTCTATAGTAAAAACTAAAGTTTAGAAATTATAGACTCAATAGTAAAGAAAGTTTTTTTTGGTTAAACTTCTAGCCCTATTTTATTATTATTTATAATTAAGTTGCAATTGAATCGTTTCCAATATTAGTCTGGTAATTTTTGTATAGATTAAACTCTCAGTAACCCTTTTGATGTGTTTGCATTATTCAGCCATTAAAAATGTATCAGCATTTTCTTATTTAGTTTGCCTTTACTGTCATCTATCATTTCAATTTGTATTAAAATATTAAAAAATATATTGTTTGTCATTAAGGCTACAATGGAGTATGAAAAGCATTTTTTTCAATTTTGAAGATACATTTCTGAATTTTTTGAGTCATAGACCCTTATGAGGGGAAGTAATGGAGAAAGTTTTGTTGTAAATTTCTGAATAGTTTTTGAAATACAGAGAATACTGTATTTTTTAATCGTAAATATTTGAATCGCAAAAACCACTCCATGCGGACCAATTTTTTAAAAAAAGTTGGGGAGCAAAATTTTATTAACCACAATATTTTGGGGAAAATGTGTCAAAAACAGAGTTTTTATTAAAATTTCAAATTTTTCTGAAAAATGTCAATAAAATTTGGATTTAAAACTAATTAAAAAAGAAATGAGCATACTGAAAATTTGCTCCACAACTTTTTTTTTATTTGTATCTCTTGATCAAGCTGAAAAAAACTCAAAGTGATTTAACATATATTAAAGTGCAGGGAGTATTCGGAAGATATGCATGAGTTAATTTTACGATTCTGAGATATATGCATTTAAATGAAACATTTGGTTACAAATGTAAAATATCCCCAAAAACAAGTCGATAAACAAAAAAAAATTTAAAGTAACAGCTTTTAACAACTTTGTTCTGTGTGACTGGCATATTTCATTGATAGAATCTTGTTCCCATACAGAAAACTTCTTTTTTTGCAAATTTGCAATGGATGCAGCTCGTCATTTAGGCGGTCGACCTTTGGGTTTCGGTAGCGATAACTCAATAGATCCATAACTAAGACTTTAAAATTAATAACAAATCAAATGATGCAAAAGTTCTTAACTTATAGTGTAATAAGATATAATTTAGCCATGAAAAGAGCTGTTTTTGTGTTCAAAAGAAACGTAAAATGTTAAATTTGAAAGTGATTGTGATAATAAAAGAAACGCCAGAATTAGAATCGAAACAAAGATTGGAACTATGAACACAGTTATAGTTAACTTAATAATGGCAGAAGAAATAGGAAGCAAAACTATTAATGGCTTTACTATGCTTACTCTCTACTATGCTAACGTCTTTACCGTTAGCACAGTACAAAACTAATTTGATAATTAGTAGAGTTAGATGGGATTCACGTGACTGTCAAGTGCTCAACTGTCAAAATCAGCTGTTTAAACCTGCAAACAAGAGGGCGGAGTGAAAAGTGATACTGACAGAACAGCTTATAACTTCGGTAAAAATAGTACAAATTGAAAATTTTTTTTTTGCTATGAATTACACACAGTTCAGAGATTAATTTTAACCAAAATTTTGATTTTTAATTTTTTTCTTAATTTTTCGCATTTTAAGACTCCATTGTAGCCTTAAGTGATGACTTGAGACATTGCTAAATTTTCAATACAGTTAGGGTACACAACAGCTCAGGGCAGTAAGTTTTTGGTGGATTTTACTTTTCAGGTGGTTTTTTACTATTCTTGGAATCAATTTTTAATATTTGAAAGTCACCATATTTTTCTTATTAAATATATATTTTCATACAATTCATGAGTGAAAAATGTCTCCCAAGTATAGCAATAAATTAGTTTGCACTAGATCAGTATTTGCCCCTGCTGTCAAAATGTCTACTTTTCTACAGAAGCTTGATTTTGTTAATCTAGACCCCTTCTTTTAGAGGGCCATTCCACCAAACGCAGCCATCTTGTCCCGCACGTGATGGTCATATATTTCAATAAAGTAGTAATTTTAAATAGTAATGAACTAATTTTTTGCCTGAAAATCCCACACCAGTTTGATTTCTTAACTATCAAAATGTCGTTCATCACCCTTTAAAATTAAAACCTTTTTATGAAATGCATGAGAGTCACATGCAGGACAAGATGGTGGCTTTATTGTGGAATGGCCCAAGAGGTTTTAGTTTGGTTTTCAAAGTAAGGGGAAGTTTGCTTCTCTAAAGGAAAGGAAGAATGCAGATTTCATGTCAACTTATCTAACTTAAATTTGCCCTGTATCTTCATATATAAGAAATTAAATATGTTCATTGAATTGTACTAGAGAAAAGTTGAGCTACACAAACTTCTAATTTTGTGTAAGTATAGAATATGGTTAATATTTGATTTTGCTTAAATTAGACTATATAAGAACACAGTCCAATATTCAGCAATCTTATATACTAAAACCCTTCATGAACAAAGAATGGCAACATCTACCTGAATGTATGTATGCATCTACGTCATTCTAACTTCTAGAACACATTAGTGATTTAAGGTTCAAGCCAGGTATCAAAAGACTGGTAAGCTCTCCAGCATCATGTTTGGCTAGGTTGCATAACTGTACAACTTAAATTGGCAAAGATATAAATTTAAAATGTTGATTCTGGATCACGTTTATTCCACAATAGTTCTTCTATGGCCGCTACCGTTAAGTGAGGATCGTTTCTTGATGCAACAATTTTTTTCTTTTACTTCAGAGGTAGGGCTTTCTAAAGGAAGGGAAAAAGAACTCTTTCGCTAACTTAAGCTGTCTTAGTAAAAGTAGCATTTGAACTGTTAACTGTGGAGTAAGTCTTTGTTCAACATGTTTTAAAATACCTTTTCTTCATAAGGCGACAAAATATTTTGTCATGCCCTTTTCAGTTGTTTTTTTATGCATCTGCACAAGTTTAATTGTCTCAAATTACAAAATGCTTTATGAGGGGGAATGGGAGCAACTATGCAAAAAGTAATTTATTTAAAACTCTATACATATATGTAACAAAATTTTCTGAAACAAAATATACATGAATAGGTTAGTCAAAACATGTACGAACTACTTTAATTGAAGTTAGAAGTATCTCTACCAAACAGCAGTGTCTTCAACCAGTCTATAGGAACTTGCATTCTTAACCTCCATGATCCTAAACGAGTTAAGTAAGCTGACCTCCATAAAAACCATGATGGAAAACCTGAAAGCAAATATTACTCTTCTAAAATTTTGGGATTCATCTTTTTTCAAAGAAAATTTTCTTGTTTACCTTTATTATCTATTTGTGCAATATTTGAGGCTTTAGAAGAAATGTGTGCGAAGCAGGGTTTGAAAAAACCCGGATTTTATTGAAAAAGCCCTTTGCCTTTTAATTGAAAAACCCAGGTTTTTTCGGGCTTTTGATGAAAAACCCTGGCTTTTTCAAGAATCATTTTAATATCATTCTCTATTCGAACATTGTAACCTAATTTTATATTTCATAGAATCAGGAGAGTAGGTCACTGTGACCTAAAAAACGTCTTCGACAAATTTCGGAACAGTATTGTGATATTGAATTTTTAAAATTGATACTGAATGTAATTCATTTATTGAAATAATTATTGTTTTTTTGAATAAGTAATAAAAAAAATAAGTGAAATTGACGTGCAGTTTTATTTTTAAAACCTAATAAGGTAAGTAGTCAGGAAAGGATGATGGCAATTTCTGGACCAGACTAAATATTATAACTAAATTGATCAATACCAATTTCTAGGCTTAGTATATCTAAATATTCGTAATATTTAGTTTGTTTCTGAAATAAATGTTTTCAATATTTTGAAAAAACCCACTTTACTGACAGTGGGTTTTTATAAAGTGGGCGCGCCCGAAAAAACCTGGGGGGGGGGGGGGCGGGATTTCGGCTGGGCCCACTTTGGCGAACTTTTGTGAAAGGACTTTTTTGCCAGCTTCAGTTTTTAAAATTTTTGTCAGATCTATGATCAGACATGAGTTTTTTTTTCGCCCAGAAAGGCAGCATTGGAACGTTGTTAGAGAGCATTAGGGCACCAAATCACCCCTTCAGTATATATTTAATGGTATTTCTCAATGCTGACATGGTTCTGGTACTTTCAGAATGCTGCTACAAGGCAGCACTGAGGTTGTGCAATGATCAAGTGGTCACCTACCCATTTATGCCCAGTAGCCTAAAAACGGGAGACTTGTTAATTACTGCATACAAAAACCTGTAATGGGTATATCATTTTACTAAAGCTGTTTTTCACAAGTCAAATAGTCCTTCTTCTTGAGAGAACCAGATAGAACCACTAGTTGGACATCAGAGTTTATTTATTGACAGCTATTTTCAGACAAATCAGTCAACAACGATCCAGCGTGGGTAGCCACAGAAAGTGAGTGTTTTTTGCGAACTTATGTTTCATAAATTTAAACTATTTTTAAATGATTTGCTTAAAATCGATCACAGATGACTTCTGTAATGTTACTTTGCAAAAGTAAAGTCAAGTTAGGTCGTATTTTGCGAACATATCTGCCTAGTGTCCCATAAACAGGACATTAAATAACTTAATAAATATGGCACCGGCAATCTATTTTACGCCTAAAATGTATATAAACCATTCCAAGTAAAAGTTTTAAAGAGATAAAAATTGAAAAAAATTGTTAAAAAAAACTTGATATAAATGGGTTAATGGGAGGTCACTGTGACCTTCGAAAAAAATTTCCTATTCAGATAATTTTCATTATTCAGCAAATTTAAAAACAATATTGTAACTCTGATTTTCTTTTTTTTTTTTTCAAATGTTTCAAATGATGCCCAATCTTACTTCTCATTAGATGCTTCATTTTCCCCTCTAGCTCTTATTCTTACGAGTTTTTTTCTTCAGTATTTTTCAACAAATATAATTTAAAAAAATTAATTTAAAAAATCCTTAACAGCTTCTTTTTTAATCTATCAAAATACCGCCCCTCCCCCACCCCCCTGGCTGCTAAGCCCAAAGCCTAGGTAAACTACTGGAGTTATGTTTGCCACAAATATGAACAAGCTATACTGCATCACTATATATATATTTTTTTTTTTTTTCAAATGGTGTATCACTAAGAATTTGTCAAGTATTAAGAGAACAATTGTTCCATAGTCTTTGTCAGAAGATATTCTTCATCTGGCATTTTTCAATAAAAATTGACTTGCAACAAATTGATGAAACCAAAAATGTTTTTTGATTGTGCTTCTTAATTAGCTGGGAATAAGCTGTAAATTTCAGCAATCAGTTTACTTATTATGTATGGTTACTTTTATAGATATTTGAGAAAATAGCAATTATGTTGATGAAGATATAAGCGTTTTTTTCAACAAAATTAATTCTGTTTACATGTGTTGGCTCATAATATATGGAGTTTTCTGTCAAACTTTCAGAAAACTTGACATCAAGCAACTGAATCATTACACTGAAATTTCAAATAAAAATATTGATAATTTGATGAAACATAAACACATATAAAGCAATTAATAATTAATTTCTCACTGTGCATGCGCTAAAAATAGCAATTTATTACATTTAGCATTTCTTAGCAAAAAAATTCAGTAGAACATCATAAAAATTTAGTAAGATATCAGCGATCTTGTGATCCGATTTTCAATAGTTCTTGGATAAGCCATAAATCTTAGGGAATCGTTCACAAATAATCCTTTTTATCATCTTTTTACTTTATAACACCAATACAAATTCATGACGGAGGCTTAGCAAATATTCATGCGACTCGAAATTAAATTTAATAGCAATATAAAAATGCAGGACTTGGAAATTAGTGATCATTAACGGAAGACTCACATATGTATAACATGCAATACACTTCTGCTTTGAAAAGTGTTGAAGTTTAAAACATTGAATTTTAAAATATATTAGCAGTAAAATCTTTACAAATTGGTCTCACTTCGTACTGTCTGATTTTCTCGGTTAACCTTCCGCGTATTTACGTATGCCTGAGGTCTTTTTTGATTTTACCAAAATAGGTGTGTCAGGTCAGATAACAATAAGGGGAAGAATAATAAGCATTTTGAGCCGTATCAAACAACGTAGAGCTTTGCTAATTTCAAATACATAGTTTAGTTGAATATGTCAAAAGGATAACAAAAATGCAAGTTTTAAATTGAAAATTTTGGAAAGTTCCCACTCACAACCCATCACCCCTTTTTAAAGTGGAATAGTTCGCGAGTGCCAGGAGTGGCCTTTACGGACGGACAGTACCTGCAAATGTAAATTGTGCATCACTGTACAAAACACAGAATATAATAGTCTTAAAATAGAAAACGTACCTTGAGTTTTAAAATCTGGCAAGTCAGTTAAAGCTTTGTAATCTCCAATGTATGCCAGCATTCCAGACGATTGGAAATGGAAGGGTTTCTGTCTTTCCCGTTCTCTAAATTGATCAATAAATTAGCCAAATATCTCCCTTGTCGCTCAGCCACCTGCAGTAGTGAACAACACGTAATTTAAAGCTTCAAAATATCACTAAACTTTATCATACTGTTTCAGCAGGGACGTCATTTCAAGTTTTTCCAGGGGAGGGCAAAGGGTGAAAACGCAATTCAATTTCATCGGAAATCAGCAAAAACCACGCCCACTTATATGTAAATACATTGTATTCTCAAAGTCAGGGGAGGCAATTGACCCCCCCTGCCCCCCCTCTAATTGACGGACCTGTGTTTCAAAGAGAATTTCTTAATATCAGGGTTGGGGTTTTGGACGTCCAAAACTGGTTTTGGACAGGACAGGTGGGTTTTACTGTCCAAAAGTGTCTTAAACTGTCCAAAAGTGTCTTAAACTGTCCAAAAGTGTCTTAAACCGTCTAAAGCATGGCAAAAGGGTTTTAAGCTGACTAATTTCTATTAGCTGTAATATTGATAATGCATACATCTTAGTTTCTTAGTGTTAATTAGTTGTAATTAATTAAAATTTGACAATATTTAATTATATTAGTAATTTTAATATACGTTAAAAAAATGAACAATTTACTCATAACTCCACTGCATAAAAATTTCATAAAATAGGAATTGGTAGTACTGTCAAAAAAACTCTTGAAGCAGATAATTTCAGCTCCATTTAACTCAAAATGTGTAAAACTGAAGTCTTTTGTGGTTTCTTTACAATAATGTTTTCAGTGATGTTCAAATAATTTTTTTAACCTTAGATTGAAGAATAATAAACTGATGATAAAATGTTTTTCACTACTCAAGAAAATTTTTCTATTTTTGATTTTTGTTTTTAATACTGTGTATTTTGTTTCTAACAATATATTATATGAAGGGCTCGGGCGTAAATAGTGGTATCTGACAAACTCGAAAAGACGTATTGTTTCAAATTAAAGAAACAAAAATCACTTGTAAAAATGTAATTAAATATACCCAAGACACACAGCACTTAATCAATGTACTGACTTCATTTTTTAAATAGAAAAAACTTGCTACAGTAATGTCTCGAAGCAATAAATCCATATTTAAAAGAAAAAATTTTGATTTTTTGAAATGCTAGTTACCATTTTTTACACCCGAGCCCTTCATATGTGTATATACTTCCTCAAGAAAAAAAAAACATCCTAGCTTGCAAATATTTAGAAAAACTTATCAACATTTTCCAAGGATCAGTAATGATTTAGTGTCTGATTATGAAATATCACTTTTGTCATTTACTTGTATTTGTAAGTACAATAACCTAAGGAATTTTAAAAACAATTTTGGAAATTCCATCAAGTTGATGAAGTTCAGTTTATGCAAGCAAAAATATCCATTCCAAAAAAAAAAAAAACAGAAGGGGGGGGGGGCTGAAAATCTTATATATGTTTTTATGTACATATTTAAATGTTTACATTAAATAAATTAAGTCTTAACTTCAAGTATAATTTTGTGCTTTTGATATTTGTTCAAAATATAAAATTGTACTAAAAATGTAGTTTTGGACAGTTTAGGACAGTTTTGGACACATGGGTTTTGGACAGGACGGTTTAAACCATGATTTAAACCGTGGTTTTTACCGTTCTGTCCAAAACCTTGCCAACCCTGCTTAATATGTATGTCAAGGCATTTTCTTTTTACAAGTATGGTTTTTAATTGAAGTCTGACAGTTAAGTGCATGATACATTTATTTCTCAAAATTAGTGGCTTGGCGATATTATGTCCATTATAACCATTTTGGCAATAAAAAACTTAACATACATTGTTGGTACACCACAGCATTTCACTACTGAAGCAAGGGGGGTTGGATAGACTGGTAGGAAGGCAAAACACAATCCAGGTGAAGCTATTAACCTGTTCGCGATCGTGATCACACCGCCGTAATAGCGAGTTTCTCCCTCCAGCGCCTGCGATATCAAATGAGTGATAAGCCTTTCCGTGCTCTGGGAACCGGAACCGCAAGTTCGCCGTTGTGATCCGAGTTCCGAACGATTTATTTGTATTTTTAAATGACACTAGATGGTGGTTGAGGTTGAAGTCCGTTACTTTTTCTAATAAGGTTCTACGGAGTGTTGACCTTCAGTTTATGCACTGGGTTCCATGTTTGTTTTTTAAATTTTTTTACTAAAAAAAAAGTACACGTGCTGCAATCTTTTAGCTTGATTAGTCATTTAGAGGGCTGTGGTTTATGGCCTTTGCTTTTTCTGTTCTTGTTTATATTTTAGTGAAATGGAAAGGATGAATGTTTCTTGATTGAGGGTAGGCGTAAAAATTTCGGTCTTGCATGTGATAGATCGAATTTTTAACGGCTAGGATCAGCTTTATTTCAATTACCATGGATGAAAGACTGAAATTTTACCCGAGGGTAGGATGTTTAATTTGATGAACAAGTTTGATGTGGAAATGAAGCACCTTTTTTCGAATATTAGAGTCAATGAATCTGAGGCTATGGCATATACGGAGGGTGAGGGGGGGGGGAGGATTTTAGTGCAACGTAATGGCAAGTAGAGATAGAAGCTTTAAAGATATTAAGCAGTAATTGGTATCATATATTTCACATTTTGGTCGCATGCATTTCCTTTTTTATATTTAATGTTTCATATATATTCTGAATGATTGCTGGCAAACTTCTAGGTTTTTAAATATTAAATACTTAAATAACAGTTTGTTTGATTAAATAAACACATTTTCTTCAAAAAACGCTATTTTTAAAAATTATATTAAAAAAATCTTTATTGTAAAACATTCAGAGACTATTGATGATTGTAAATAGTAAGTTTCAGCACGTTTGATTAATGTGATTGTTTTTTATGAATTTTTGAACGAAATTAGGCTTAACTTCAAAAATCGCGGGGCCTGTGCATGCATCCACATGCGAAGCGCACCCGCCTGGGGAAGCACTTCTTCCTTTTTTCGCCGGTCCTGAAGGGGTTAAGTGAAATGTTTCAAAATCATAAAATAAAAAAAGAAAAAACAAAATTTAGTAATCTTAATGTAAATATTCCAAGGAAAATACATTCAAGTAGGCAAGAAAACACGTGGTAAATTACAAAACGTATAAATGAAATTTATTACCTGTGCAGTGCATGGCAGTGGAATGGATTCAATTTCTGCACAGTCTCCCAATGCATAAACATTTCTTGAATCATCACCCAAAACTCTTAAGTAATTATCTGTAAAAATCTATAACAAAGGAACAAAAAAATTAGATAATTATAACATATTGTATTGTTTCAACAATATTGGAACCAGGCAGTGGCTCGGCCAGAGGGGAAGGTTTTGGGAATAAAACCCCTCTAGTCAGGGATCTCTGATAGAGATGTTACTTTTGATTACTATCAAACTAATTTTCCGTGAGTAGCTTCATTTTAAGATGAGGCCCAACTTTTTCTTTTACAACAATTCTTGATTGTGTTGGCTAACAGTGGTAGCAGCGATAAAATGTGTTGATTTTATGGTTCTCAAAAACTTATCACTAACTGCGGCTTTTTAAATTAAATCTTAAGATAATTATTAACATTAGTGAGACTTACTGGTGTCACTGATGACCCAGCTTGCAGAGGCTGCCTAGAGGCAGAAGAAAGCTCAAAACAGGGGCGGCCCTAGCGGCGGACATTCCGGACCCCTGTCCGGGGCGCCAAATTTTAGGGGCGGCATTTTGGTTTGAATGTCTAAAATACATTTTTCATTAATGACAAATTTGTACAAATGTCTTTTGCAAACAAATTTCCTTTTGCAGCTTGGAAGCTTGAAACGAACGTGAAAGTTTTAGGTCTTATTTTTATCGTGAGCTCTTTGTTCCGTAATTGCTGTCGGGGACTTCATCTGATCACACCCTTGCCTGTCCGTTGCGAAGCGAGACGCGAGACAGCGTTGTGTGAGGTCCGATTGGTCCGACCGACAAAGTACTTCGCCAGGGTTGCCCCCCCCCCCCCGGTACTTCGGGGTACTTCGCATGATTTTGGACCCCAGGCCATGCGCTTTATGGCTCCTATTTTCCAAACTCTCTTCCTGCTAATTGTTTCCTTGAAACTGATGCAAAGGGGGAGCGGGACAACATTGGGAGTGGGACGCTTTTATGATTTTTTTGTTTCGGTAGTGTTGCTTCTCTTTTGTACTAGTAAAAAGAAAAAACGTGCGTCACTTACACTACCTCTTCGATAAAACGAGTTTTCTCTTATGGGTAATTTTACCGTTTATTCGTGTAGGGAACTTTCAACGAATTAGGTGATTTTAGAAAGCCCCCTTTGTATCTTTGTGGCCGAAAAACTAAATACCATTTGCTATGTATTGCAGCTAAACTCAACCATCATCAGCGTCGATCTTTAAGTAAAGGCAAAAAGTTCAAAAAATATGCTTTGGTTTGTCTTTAGGAAAGGAATATTTCTGAAGTAAGTTTCATGTATTTTCATTACTATTCGTTTCTTGCGATGTATTCATGAGGTTGAATAATATTTAATTTGAAAAACAGGCTTTCATGTTAAACTTATATTTATAAAACAAAATTGCATCTCACGAACTATATATACAGGGGTCCGGCCATGGTTACCAAACGTCCCGGTTTTTTTAATAGTGTCAGTTTCGGCCTTATTAGGTGAAAAACAAAGCCCAATCGAAGTTTTATCTTTGGTTCCAACTCTTGATATTGCACCAAATTTAGCTATTGCTTTAAGAATTTTACTATCTTTGCCAATAAGTGCGGCAGGTGGCGAGAGGAGTTTCTCAAAATTAAAATTAATAAAAAGAAATTTAAGTTCCACAACTCTTCAAGATAGATTAAATGGCCTAGCTACATTGGCAATTGAACACGAATTAGCTGAACAAATAGGTTTTTAAAAAATAATTGCAAATTTTGCAGAATTAAAAGTAAGAAAAAGCTTTTTAATTTTCTTGTTTCTTTAGGAGTTTGTTATGATAGAGAACCACGGAAGAACAATGCATTGAATTGTAACCTTTGTCCTCATATTTCTTTTTTTTTTAAATAGTTATTTAACAGACTTGATAGCAGAGAATGAATATTACTACAAGTTACTACAGGAGGGAAAATAACGTTAAGCATTAATTTGATCTCTCAAATTTTGTACAGCATAAGCAATTAATCTCTCATCAAGTTGTCATTAAAGTGTGTACCAAATACTAATGTTGTTTTATTGCATTCTTAATCTATGATTATAAAGAAAAAAATATATAAATTGATATTTTTGAAGCAATGATTTTATTATATTTTATTTCATCAATATTACTCCACTGTTTTGATTATAACATTTCCAACATGCTATCAGCTCTCAAGAAAGATTTCTAAACTGGGTAAATATCATTATAAATTCTGTAATAATTCCTTATTGGGCACAAACAAGTAATAAGAGGTCATTTTCTTCTTATTGTTATTTAAATAATTATGTGTGTTTATATAGGTTGTGTGTGTGTGTGGTGTGTGTGTGTGTGTGTGTGTGTGTGGTACGCAGCATGTAAAAAAAGCCCTGATTTTCTTTTTTTGACGACTTTATTATATTTTGAGATATTTTCTACTCGACATGCTATTGTGGTACTTCTTTTCAATTTGTACTTTTTGTCCAGTTTAACTTATAGCTTTAACTAGCAGTACCCGCACGGCGATGCCCGTGCATTTAAATGGAAAGGAAGTCCACTGAATAAATTTAAATTCACTCCAACCCTCTGAAGTAAAATTATTATAGTCGAAGCGGTATAGTAATTGGCCACTTTAGCGACATCGTATTCGTATGCTTGAATAAAAAATAAATGAAATATTTCTGCATAAATAAGAAATACTTCATTTGATACTATATTAATGCATTTTACTACTCATACTGTCTGAAAACATTTTTTCAGATATATTATTAGAAAAAAAGTCAACGCAAAAACAAAAATGTCAAATTGATAGTAATTGGCCACCTTATCATAGTTATTGGCTATGAAACCATACAGTTATTGGCCATGTAAACATTCAATGTTATACAGGATTATTCATATATATATATGAAAATATTATTCCTTTACATGAATATAGTATACCATTGTATGAAGGTATTATACCGTTAATTGAATATATTTTTCGTTCATTAAATATATTATAACATTATAGCATTCAATATCTTTCTCCATCTTTCCATTTTCTATTTTTTGACTTCTCCTTATTTATATTAGTCTTCTTTAAAGCATTTTCTTTCTGTACGGCTGCTTGTCCATTCCGTTTTTCTTCTTTTCTTTATTTTTCACTCTTTTTGCTGCTTTTCTTGTTCATTGTTTTCAATAGCTGCTCTATAACGCTCAGAAATTATAAAGAATGGTTTTTTTGTGTATCCTATTAAAAAAAAATCTCCTACTTTTTGGCGCATTTTGTTGGCAATCATCGATAAATTTACGACAATGAGTTGTTTTGTTTGAAGTAGCTGATGTACACTAATTTATAGGAGTTTTCAGAGGAGTTATCACAATTGTTGCTGCTGTCACATTATTTTCATTAGTCAAATTTGCATTTGTTGTTATAATTGCAGTCAGTATTTCAGTATTGGTAGAGTTGTTTTTAGAAAAATCATTCAGGAAAAAAAGCGCCAAACTTTGTATAACGGTCATGTATTATTTGAAACTTCCTTCTGATATTTCGGTGCTTTTTATCTTGTCCATTTCGCCTCCAAAAATATTTTGGAAGTCTTTTAGAGACATGAGCTTATTTAATACATTAAACTCTTAATCTGATTTTTCTGTTGCTAAACATTTAGAGTTATCAGTAGCGTTCTCATCATATGGGGCCAGTTACTATAATTTTCTGAAAATATAGTGAGAGTTATTGGCCACAGCAAAACTTTAATTTTTAAAAAAATATTCTTATATTACACCACAAATTCACTTATTAGGCATCACAGCAATAAATCTCATAGCATTTTAAAAGCTGTAAATGCATCGAGTTCTTTTAAAATATCGCATAGGAAATTCTAGTCTTACCGTTTTCTCCACAACCTTTTAAACTACACTAAAAGTCCTTTTAAAGTTTAAAACAATTCGCCAAATAAATCAAAAAGACAAGAGATATACTCAAATTTAGTAATACTTAATAGGCTTAACTCTATACGTAAATTTAAACCACTGAAGAAAGAGCAGCTTGTATGGAAAATGGATCTAGTGTTTCAGTTTTGCGTACAGAGTTGTGCCTTGAAATTTGACTAAATTTGATTAATTAATATCTCCTCTCCTAATTAACGGAGAGAAACGTGCTGAAACTTTTTTTTTCAGAAAAAAAAAACCCTTTCTAGCGATATATAATGTTTTGGGATGGAGGAAGGTTTTCCACCCTCAATTATGGCGGATACACCAAAAATGAGACTAATTAATTAATTTAAAAATAACTAAATCGAAATTTAGAATTTGGCCTTCGAGATGCATTACACGAGGGATACGTTCGAATTTTTGCGCCAAGTTTCAGGTCTGTCGGTGCTGTGGGAGCTTCGAAGGGTGAACAAACGTACAGCGGTTACAAACGTACAAACAAACAAACTAACTAACTAACTAACACGTCATCTTTATATATAGAGATAAACATGATTTGGTTTTATTGTACTGCTTTTTACTGAAATGATCAAGTCAAGATTAATTTGCTTGTATTTATTGACAATGAATCTCTTTTATTAATTTATATATTTATCTTTTTATTATCCACGAAATGCTTTTTAACTCGCACTTGACCGAGATTGATGTTCTTTTGATTTTTCAATCTGCTATGAGGACAAAAATAAGTCTGGCTCTTTGTTCTCATGAATACTTATTTAGCGACACTAATTCTGTAATGCAGGACCGGATTAACTAACGTAAGTCAAAAAATGGCAATGCTCCATCGTATTAAAAATCTTATTGCGCATCGAACTATATGAACGTAATTCCTAAAAAAAAAAGAACCTTTACAATTATTTTCCAGTGTTAAAAGAGCGCTCGTCCCAACCTTAAACGTTTTTAACTTCTCCTGCTAAGTAGTCACAGTGATTTACGTTAGTCTGATTTTGAGGCTCAGAATTCTCTTCGTCATAGTTACAAATCGTCTGCAGTTTGAGTTTATTTTTAATTTTTTTCGAGACTTGGCTCTAGCAGACTTTACATTGAAAAAACTTTTTTTCGTGGAGAGGGGAGGGGATTCTGAAACCACGTTTTTTAAGGGAAAACACCTATAAAGATGAAAAGCATAATTCGAGCTCAAGACGTTTTTTTTTTTTTTTTAAGATCCCGATGAGGGCGACAATTTGAAAATTTGTCCGGGGCGGTAAAACTGCTAGCGCCGCCCCTGGCTCAAAACATGCACTGTGTGATAGCGATTTTTATTCTGCTCACAGATTTGAGCATCTGGGGTACCATTGTTTAGGTTCCTATGAATTATCTAGCAGCTTACCTGTTTGACATTTGCTAAAGTTCGTTTCAGCTATAGGGCTCTGTTAAGGGTCCCAAAGGAGATAGTACAATAGACATGTTGTCGCGGTGATTGAGCTCTTTTAAGGGCACCCCTGCTCACTTCATTCATTTATTCATTCAACATTAGAGAAAAAAATATTTGTCCTACAAAGCGTATGGTTTGATCAAAGAGTCCCCCTCCTCCCAACATGCATCGATTACGAGGTCATCAGACGCAATTACTAACTACCTGAGTTTTTGTCTATTGCTTAGTTAATATGCATATAACTTAACAGTCACAGAGTCGTACGAATGGCGCGGTATGTTATTCCGGTTCTACGTTCTAAAAATGTCGTACAGATTTCCATGGTTAAAAAATAATCACTATCAAGCTGAATCTTCTTGAATAGCGTTTTTTCAATGAGACGCACAACAGTTTCGTAAACAAATTCTGGATTGTGGCAGCTAACAGGTGTAGAGTGGGATAAAATATGTTGATTTGACAATTCTCAAAAGTTTAATACTAACAGTAGGTTTTTTATTAAATATTGAGAAAATCATTATCATTATTGGAAAAAATGTTTGTCCTACAAAATGGTTTGATCAAAGAGTCCTTCCAGCATGTATTAATTACAAGATCATGAAGAATAATTATCATCATGTAGGTATTTAGAATCCAAAGAGGCAGGATGAGGTGCTGAAAAGTTTGGTATTTGGCGGTGTAGGGCAACAAACCGGAAACCCTCTGACCAGCAAGCTACCAACAGTTTTGTTGCACAAGGAAACCTGACAATATAACTGGTTGATTAAAAGAAACTTGAATGTTTCATTTAGGAAAGGAGAAAAGAGAAAATACATTTCATTGCTAATTCCAGAATTTAACTACACAATAAGCACTTTAAAAAAATGATACACCCTCTCTCATCCAAAGAACAAAATACTAACTTGCCCTTTATCATTCTTTGATACAGGAAGTTTCTCAGTAAAAGGCTGGGGACTGAGACCTGTACTCCAAACCACTAAACCACAAGGAATCTTTGTACCATCTTTAAGAATTACACAGTTTTCTTTCACTTCTACAAGACAAAAATAAAAAGTTTATTTTTCAACCTAATATACATAGATATTAACTGCTGACGTTAGGAAATACAAAAATGTAATGGTGATAAAGGCATCTAAAGAATTCCTTTTTTCTAACCTATTGGAAATGCTAGAGATAGGAAGAAAGCAAGGCATCTTTCAAGCAATCAAATAACGTTAACTAAAACCATGGTTTAAGCTACGGTCACATATTTTGCAAAATGCGAAAATACAATCTAAATTACGAAAATAAAGTGAAGTATTTTCACTTTTTTACTTCAATATAATTACGAAAATCAATGCATGATCCAAGAGAGGAAACAAGTATGGCAATCTTAATTTTTAAATCTTATTATAAATCGTAGCCAGCATGTATAAATGCTTTTTAAGTCAACAATATATTGTCTTAATGGGCATCATGTTCCCTCAATAAATGCAGTATTAGCGTTTTTTTTTTTTACTTGTATCCTTTTAATGTGAATTGCAAAAAAAAAAAATTAATTTTGAAAAATATCTATTACCTAATATGAATTAATTTTTTTCAGATGTCATGGCTGATTTTTTGAATTTAGCTTTAAACAGGAGATGAAACACATAGGGTAGGTGAGAAAGATAACAAACATATATTCACTATTTATTAACCTTAGACATTTTAGCATTTTGCAGAAGCCTTTTCTCCAGTGATAGCTTTTTTGCTAAAGAACTTTTAAGATCAGCCTAAACCCCGACTTAAACTAATACTAATGACTATGCGCAATATGCCGACAACCCAGTTATGCCATCCAGGGACTGTAGTTTCGTCCTTTCTTATGAACTCATCAGTCTGGAATGAACAATAATTGAGCTAAAGGCAGATGTCATTTGAATGAAGCTGAAAAGGCCAACAAACTGGTAGCTAAATTTAGCTCACCAGTGAGAGACTGTAGCAATGCTACAGTTCATCTTGTAAATGAAGGGCAAAGCTTGGGTATTAAGCAGTAAGTTACTGCTGCTTTTGTATCCCATTTCGAAGGGGGTTCTCGTTCTGTAGAATCAGGGGCGCACCCAGGATTTAACTTAAGGGGGGGCTAATTTCTGACATCAAGCACCCCTACCCCTTTTATATCCAGATGCCATTGGATTAAAATTTTAAAATCGGAAAATATATTTTCGCGATTTTACCCCCCCCCCCTTCTTTTTATTTATTTTTTTCCGGAATAGTAGTATAAAGCTTTGCTTTTTTGATTGGAAACTCTCTTGCTTCTGTTAAATTTTATGCGAATTTTTACTTATTTATTAAATTGTGTTTATGTAAGAAAATAAATGGTTAATACTATGAGGATCTTCCAACATTAGTGAAGATGAGGTGATTAATGCACTCGCGAAAATAGCGTTATAATACGAATCAAGACCATTACTATTATGAACAAAGACATAAAGTGGAATATTCAAACATACTGATAAGGGGGTTCATGGGTTCTCCCCGAAAAAAAATCTGGTATGTGATTCAAAAAACACAACAGTTAGACAACTTTTGGTCATGTTAGGGAGATTTGAGACTTGCCAGCCCTCATCTAATATTTTTTCAGAATTTGAGGCCATAAAAACGTTATTATTGCACGCCATTTTTGCTATTGTTTGGGGGTGAGGTTTAGGAATGTTTCTATATTAAGCTTCGAAAAGCACAGTTTAAGAAGACATTGGTTAATCTTAGGAAGAGCACGAGTCAGGGGCTCTCCCATTGTAAATTTTTGAAATTGATGTCCAAAAAACACCATAGTAGGCTTTCTTAGAATATGTTAGGAGAATGAATGGGGGTTTTGGAACTTTTCACTAACGATTTTTTGATGGTGAAATTCCAAAAACGAAATATATAACTTCTTAGGAAGAATGGGGTTCGACTGCTCTCAACCCGAAATTTTTCAAAATTGATGCCTAAACAACGCAATAGCATCTTTGATGATGTTGGAGAAAGGCATATAGGGTTCGGTTTTCTCTGAATGTTTTTTGTCGAAATTAAAGATCTCTAAACTTAATTTTAAACGATTTTCAAGATCTTTCCTCGAACATTTTTTTAAATTGAAGTTTTAAAAATGCCATTGTAGACCATCTTTGATGACGTTATGGGAATGGATGGAATGTGGAACTCTCCACAGGATATTTTCCCCGAAACTGAGCTTAGAGAAATGCAGTTCCATTTTTGTCAATGTTAAGATTTCGGAGGCCTTCCTCAGAAAAGTTTTCAAAATTTGAAGTCTTAAAAATGTAGTTATAGTCCATTTATCGGTAGCCTTAGCGATAGGATTCATGTACTCTGCACCAGCAGTTTTTCATAATTAAAGTTCCAGAAACGAAATGTAAGATCTTTTATCATTATTTTTGGTGGGAGGAGGGGGGCTTTTTTAAAATTTTTTGAAATTAAAGTTTTAAAAACAAATCTGTAGACTATATTTCATAATGGAGCTCGCTTTTCACCTCCGGAAATTTTTAGAAATTTATGTTCCAAAAATCAATTATTAGACGATCTTCAATGAGGACATTCAGACTTTCTCCCGGAATTTTTCAAGACTTGAAGCTCTAAAACTATAATTCCTTTCTAACTTTAACGCCGAAAAAAGAGAGGAATTAGGTTCGGACACCCCATTCCTCCCATTTCCTCAGCTACTTTTTTAAAATATTTTTATTCCAAATCAAAACGGAGAAAATAGGAAAAGATTTTTCAGTTAACTATTTTGGTTTTCTGTACCGAAATTTTTAATTTCCTTCCAGGGTCTTCATTGGTTATAAGTACAGAAGTTTGTGGCTTGAGTGTAAGTTTTTTTTTTTTTTTGATTAATTTGTTTATTTTGCAAAGATATTCTTCAGTCACTTTTTTCTGTTTTTCCCCCTCTCTCTTTTGTACTTCCTTTTATTTTAATACCATTTTATATTCTTTATAATCTGTTTTAACTTTTTATCTGTTTTCTTGTTTCTCGAGCATGTTTCTCAGAAAATCAGTGGCAGGCTAATCATGTCGCAATTGCCCCCTCTCCCCCTCCCCGGCCATAGGGGCTTTTATGAAATAGATTCAAAAAATGTGCATGAAAAATGTTTTATAGAATTCTGTTTTTGACAGAAAGGAGCTTTAAAAAATTCATTATGACGATCCTTCAAACCTGTAATTCGCCACCACGAAACATCATGATTTTCCATGACAAATCCTCGAAATTAAAATTATTTTGGTTTTGATGGTGAGACGACGCTCTGTGATTTGAAGTTCCATGCTTTGCTGAGGCCCCATTCTCGTGCCTCCTGCGTCTGTACATGTTCAATGAATGATTTAATTGAAAACAATGCCTTGGTTTCTTGGAAATGGTAGATGAGTGGGAGCACGGAGCGGTCTTTTATAAGTGATAATTGCTCACTTTCCCCTAAACTTTAAGAAAGACAAGGTATATGTTATACGTGTGCGTATTTGTTATTTCAATTGGATTCAAAGCGTAGTATATATTGATTTATTAATGACTTCAATCTTTTCTGACACCGTGGAAAAATTTTAAATATCGTTGATGCTTAAGGCCTTCAAGTCCAGTTTTTTCATAGGGGGAGCTTAAGCCCCCAAAGCCCCCTCCTGGGTGCGCGCCTGTGTAGAATAAACAAGTAACAAAAGGAAGCAAATGCGAAATTAAGGGGCTACAATGGTAAATTATATGTAGATTATTATGCCTATTAGATACTATAAGTATTTTAAGCAATGGAAATGGAAAAATATCATCAAAAAGTTTTACTGTTACTCTAGATTCATGACCAGGGAGGTCATTTCAAGTTTTTCCAGGGGGGGGGGGGGCAAAGGGTAAAAACACAATACAATTTCACCAGAAAACAACAAAAACCAAGTCCACTTATATCTAAATACATTGATTTCTCAAAGTCAGTGGGGGGGGGGTGGCAATTGACCCCCTCCCCCCCTAAATGACGGGCCTGTTCATGACTGGGACTAAAGACAGAAAATTCCCAACTTCAGAGTGTTCCCTTTTTTTTTCTTTTTAGTCACACACAATCAAAATTATAATCTAACACCACAGCTGTTTTAAAATTAATGAATCTGCAATTTCAAGTTCAGAATGACATAACACGAGACAATCAATGACGAAACAGAGATCTTGTCCCCTTTGGCCCTTAATTATATGAAATGCAAGATATATCATCAATAAAATGTCAATTTCTAGGACAAATTATTTTTTATGTTTATTTGGTTTTGAAATTTACTTTTCCTAATTGTTAAACTTTTTTTTTTTTTTCATTTTGCAACATTTATCAAGTGTTTATGGTTTGTTTTAGGATTTATAAATCATAATATGTATCTAGTAAAAAGCAATTTAATAGATTACCTGTAACAGAAGACTTTAAAAAGAGTAAAGTTAGATCTCTCGCTCAATTTCTTCTCTGCATACTTTCTCAACTTTTCATCAAAACTTCTCAAGATGTTCTCAGCTTCTATTAAAGTTACCTTAAATAAATTTTCTTGGTGCTTATACAATCTCTTTACATCCTAGAGGGATAACAAAGTAAATAATCTTAAAATTAGTTTTAAAAAACTAAAAAGTAACACGTTTAGAACGCACTTATAATACATTAACATATACTCCAGCCTTTAGTATTAATAATAGTGTTAAATACATTGCTTTTTAAATTTGCAAAGAATGTGAATTTTATCTTCTATTTAGAGTTACACACAAACAACTTTTTACATTTCATTCTATTAGGCGCCGAAGGCGCGGGATGGTTGATGAGAATGGATGCAGAGTCCCTGTCCTCTATACAAACAACTGAAACACTTATAATACATCAAAATGTAATATAGTTTAGTCTTTAGTATTAATAATAGTATTAAATATATTACTTTTATATTTGTAAAGAAAGTGAATTTTATCTTTTATTCAGAGTTACATACATACATACAAACAAACCCACATGTGAAACTAATAAAAGCGTATTAAAAAAAGTGTGATTTTCCGAAGAAAGAAGAATACCGATAGTTCTTTTTGTCTTTAATGATGCACCTAGTGCTTAAATGAAATTTTTGTAAGATTTTCGACATAACTCAAATTTTTAATAAACTCGTGAATTTTTTTATGCCTTTGCCTTCACAATTTTGAGTTAGAGAGAGTCGTGACTGTATCCCTGATCTTGCCACTGGTATCAAAAATTAAATTTTTGAAACATGCCAAGAAGGGTGGAAGCAGGGACTGTCAGCAAAAATAAAAATAATCCGCATTTTTCCGTATCAAATAGCATACACATAAGTTTAGGTGCTAGCCCCTACCCATAGGGCCCACCCACTAGATTTATAAATGCCCCCCTCGCCCGCCCTGTCATTTTCAAACTAACAAAACACATTAAAAAATCATGGAGTCACGGTGGGGAACAGGAATTACACCTCCAGTTCCGTGACTTTTCTTGAAATGATTCTGAAAGTTTGTAGTCTCTTGACTCCTACTCTGTTTCTTATACCTGCAAATCATTCCTGGACTTCTGACTCCATAGCACTAGGCAGAGTTGCAGTCTTGAAGGGGAATATTGAACTCTGAAACCTTGATATTTTACAATCTGTGCAAAACACCTTTATGATTTTAAATAAAACATAGGCCAAATACATAAGCCCCTCCTCGCTGTGAGGTTGTATTTAAGCTACTATTAAGCCCATACTTTTAAAACATAAGCCCATTTTTTTTGGGGAGGGGAGGGGAGGGGAACGTAATTAGTATTTGGAGTCTTATTTTCTAGGACACTTTTTATTAACCATATGATTTAATTTATAATTACATCCTCACGGGGCCACAACCAGACTATTGTTTCAGGGAGGGCTTTATCAACTCATTTTTGTGATAGACAAAATTTCAGTTCATGTTCTAATTTTTATTGCTTTTTATTACAGTAGATGCTCAAGGGACATTAACATGAAAAATAAAATAATAACATATCTTTCTAATGAAGGGAAAAAATTCTAATGTGTACAAAGCATTTTTCACCCAGTTAAAAAGGGGATTGTTATGGAAGAAATTATGTTCGCAAAAATTACAATAGAGATAAATACTGCAGATAAATTAACTAATTTGTACTATCATTCAATAGTGATAATTTCATTTTTCAAATGAAATTAAAAAATAAATAAGAAAATTAAAAAAAAAAAAGTAATTACATTATTTTTCAGTAAAAAAGGGCATTAAAAAACATTTTTTTGGAATGTTTCGGAAATTTCAGAGGGGGGTTTTACCCTAAAAACCCATCCCTTAAATACGTCCTGCATTCTCAAATATTTTTTTACAAATAAAAGTGTTTAAAATAATGAACATGGGTCAAACCTTTGTTTTGAAGTCGTACAATTCAGCACCCAATTCCACACCAGTAGGTCCACCTCCAACTATAACTTATGCCAATAGCTTTTTCGTTCAGCTTGTGAGAGAGATGGGGTCAAAGCCTTTTCACAGTTTTTGAAGTATTCGCT
>JAXGGA010010458.1:0-46717 GCA_038373865.1 Uloborus plumipes | reverse complement strand
CGGTTTGATTTCATTTTAAATATCATGATCTTTTCTGGAACTAGTACAATTGTGTAAGATGAATATGCGTGATAGCGATGAAAAAAAGGGGATCAAAATGAATAAAGTTCAATGTATATTTTTTAATCTTATATTTTTTATTTATTTATTTTTAACGCCGAGAAAAACTTATTAGAACTAGTTTAAAGTTTTCCCATGACAGTCAAAATGGATAAAGTGCAATATATTTCTTTCAAATTTATATATTTTATTTTTACCTTTTTTGTTAATTATCCGCGAGAAAAACATATTAGAATTAGTTTTAAAGGTTACCAATGACATACTTTTTAGCCCTTGACTTGGCAATATCAGTATTTTCTTAATTTTGCAACAATGCTTATTTTGATAATTTTCCAAAATACCACCAAAAAAGAAAAGTACAACTTGCTCTAAGTTGAGGTACCACAGATGCTTAATTACATTAGTGCCGTGTCTGCAACATCTCCATCAATGCTCTTGTATTGAACCGAAGAAAGAATTATTGTAAGCAAATAATGACAATATTGAAATTGAAACTTTTTCCCTCAAAAAAGTTCAATTATAAGTGTCTGCTTAAGTCACAAATTTGCTTAAAGGAAGCAAATCTGAAAAAATGTTTCTAACATCCTATTCGTTTGAACAGATTTTTGGTATTGCTCTGGTATATTTTCTTTCAAACAAACGATTTCGAAGACTAAGTCATTTTCAAAGCAAATTTAGCAAAGGTGCTTTGAGTGTCCTAATGAATTCAAAAATACGTCGAGTAGTATACAATATAGTTAGTCCTCCTATTTCCTAAGTAAATGTAAATCGTGTGCTCAAAAAAAGTCCAAGGTAATGAATGAACTTAAAATAGTGTAAGAATATATAGAACGTATGGAACTCGGGAAGGAAAAATGAATTTTGGAAAGGAATCTCTTGCTCTTCGATTTGGCACTTTCGAACTTGATAGCCTTCCGCTCGGTGGTGCTAAGCTCGGCCATTTCTACCATCTGGGCAGCCAATCATTTTTCACTCATATCATGGCTAGATAGAATGGATTCGAATTTGCATTTCACACCTACCATATTATAGCAAAGCTTAGTAGTAATATGTTTGCTTCTTCTGCTTTCGACACAACAAATAAAAAAATAAAATAAAATAAATAAATAACAAAATAAATAAAAATGCAAAAAAAGTGAGGAAATGCCATTACCCCAAGAATAAGCATTTTCTTTTATAAAAACAACATGTTTTTTTTCGGTGTTGTGATGTAATTCAAGTAATTTTTTTCAGAAATGGAGGAAAGAAATTTTTTTTTTACTATGAGTTATATGTACAATTAACGATGGCGATTGCGTTTTCTTAACCCTACACTGCATGATTTTTTGTTCTTTGAAAGACATATGTTTTTTAGTGTAATAAGAAAACGTTGGAACACATTTTTCAAAAAAATAATTTTGAGGATAGATGGTTATATTTGCTTTAAAGATACCTAATACTTGCTTTTTATGCTTGAGTTGCCTTATGCATGGTCATAAGGAAAAATAGTCCATGTATCCAACTGGCAACGCTATGTAATGTAGGGTTAACAGTCCCTGTCAAACACAATTTACCGTTACAGCGCAAGCACGGATGAAATTCTAGAATGTGAAAAGCATCCTTACTTTGTCAGTAAAGAGCTAGTTATGAGTTTGTGAGATTTCTGGATAAGTTTCTTATAGAGTCAATACAATAAATGAAAAGGAAACAGCCTTCGAATTCATGGAATAATACAATTGACATTGATCAAAATTATCATAATATGAAGTGGAAAATTTTCTGCTGAAATTTACAAAAGGAAAGACCAGATGCAATATCTACATATAAAAAGAAGGTACCTGTGAGAGTGTAGAGCTATGTCTAGACCAGGGGCGGCATTAGCAGTTTTGCCGCACCGGATAAAAATACAAAATGTCGCCTCTCTTAAAGTTTGATAAGAAATAAATTGCTTATAAAGACAACTCAATAAATAGATGCGAATTAAAAACAGAGTGATAAACTAAAATCCTATATTCAGGGTCGGATTTAAACCGAATATCACCCTAAGCTATTTTAGATATAGGGCCCTTTTGTAGTCCCGAAAACTTTGTTGTAGGCAAAACAGGCCATTTTTGTCCCTTTTTTCTCCTTTTTCGGAAGCTCTCCCACCCCCTCCTACCCCCTCTCCGTTTTTGCACTTCATACTGTCTGCAAATTTAGGAGCTCGGGGGGGGGGGGGTCTCTTTCGGGAAATATTTGGAAAAATAAATCTAAAATTCTACATTTTGGGGTCTTATAAAGGGTAACTAAGACAACAAAAATAGCAGGAAAAAAATTGGCAAACAATACCTTTTAAAAGTTATATCTTCTTTTGCAAATTAAAATCAATTAAAATAAAAATTGCTTGTGCTTGTGGTTCCATAAATCGGTGACATTAATCAACAAGGAAAAAGAGCTTAGAAGAAAACTGACACTGGCTTTCGATATACAGTTAGTGTTGGATCGTCGCTCCAATCTGCCGAGTAACACAACACTGAATAACTGAATTAAATGTAAAATGATCAATACAAAAAAAGGCATTAAATGATTTAAAGGAAATGGTGTGAATATTGTAACGAGTCCGTAGCACCTTCAACTTTCTTAAATGAGCATTCCAATCTTGAGGAAGTAACTATAAATTTATTTACAAGTATGTACACTTATTTACAAAAGGAGCAGGAAACAATTGCTAAACATCTAGCAATTAGGTAGCAAACAGTACACTGTACTCTCAACAGCAACTCAGCACCACGTATCTAACGTGAACAGTAATTAAGAAATTACAAAAGCAAAACAAACATTCGCCCAAGCGAATAAAACGAGTTACCAGAAATCAAATCTGAAAACAATTAACTGTGTTCAAGGCAGTTGGATAGCTATTTATACTCGGAAGGAAATTTCTACAACGTTCTAGCAAAATCTGGAGTGTTCTGTTCATTCATAACTTAAATAATCCATTCAAGAAAATTCTAGTGCTAAAAAGAAAAACCTACAACCTTGCATCTCAGCGCGAAAATGTCTTCATGCTTATAGCAGGGCAAGCGTTACTACGTAGGGCAAGCGTAAAAACTACAAAATGTTACGGGGCCGGAATACCAATGGTAAAAGTGATATCTTCAGATACTTTTGCAACATGTCGCCAGATAAAACCAAAACTACTGAAATGGTGCAAGGCAAGAAAAACAACAACTATTTACAAGATTTGTAACAATATTTAAAAAAATAGAAGAGTAATATCCCGGCCCTAAGGATAATTGATGTTTTATGCTTTTGATAAAAAATGAAGTTGCAGCACTTTTCAAACAGTTTCAAAGATTTATTTAATTGTTTTCAAGACCCTTAGAACAATTATATTCAAAGAACTTTATTTGCACTTACTAGCCTTTGACATTTTAATCTTAATTGCTTAGTTTCAAAGATTGCACTAGCGTTGTGAGAAACGTCTGTTTAAAGTTAAGAAATATAGATATTACTAAAGATTTTTCTCAACATTGTTTTTGTTTCAATGGATTTATGTAAGTATGAAAAATATATAACACGTACTAAATTTTTAAATTAGGGTGATTCAAAAAAAATTTTTTTTGAATTTTTTTGGTCTTACCCCGCTGCTTTTTTTACACTAATCATTAATGTGATGTATGTAAAATTTTAGCTCAATAGAATAATATTTAGAGGTCGCTCAATGCGATCGAATTTTGTTGAAAATTAGCAATTTCAAGAGTTGGAGTATATAACACTTCATTACCCGAAATAATATTGTTCTTCATATAAAATGGAATAAGTTAAAATGATAGTTTACTCTACTAAGTAATTAGTCAATAAAATAATAGCTCAAAGTGAGTTATAACGACCCTCCCCCCCCCCCTTTCAAAGCTGTATCATCTCTTACCTGAGTTTGGGTAGAAAATGCAGCTGCAAGCTCCGGCTGTGGTTTCTGTTCTCTTTTCGGTTGTTTGAGGTGTATGAGTTTATTCGGCTAAAATACCTACTATTTACTCTAGACAGGGCCCAATACAAGTGACAGAAAACCACTTAGCTGTTATAGTACAAAGTATGGGTCAAAATGGGGGAGGATTTGACAACGTCCATAAAACGGTAAAGGCAAACTATTCGCTCTGAATCAGCCGTTAACTTACAAAAGTCGTTTAAATCTATGACTTTCTTTGATAGTTCACTGGAACGAAACACTTATGCAAAATATATTGGGAAAATGAAGGAGGATTGGCGGGTTTCATACCAGTATTAGCATCAGGACCACAAGCATTAATGATTTACTTCTGGGTTCTAGTAAGTTAGTCAGGCACTGGAATTGCTACGGCAAATGCTGCTTGTACGATAACCAGTTAGATACACTGCTCGACATTGAAAGTGCAACACCAAGAAGGAGTGGTCAGAAATTCATGCAAATTTTACCATAGACGCAAGTCACTGAGTTATGCAAATGATATGAAATGCGCAGCTTATTTAATTTTTTTTTCTAAAAAACTGTACTCATGCAAAATAAAATCAAACTCTCAACAGAAGAAAAATTATTAAAATTTTCCAATTGAGAAGGAAATGTTTCAAACACTATCAATTTGGATTGTGAAAACTCACTAGTAAACATTGCATAGTGGTGTATAGTGCGACTCGAGAGAAAATCAGTTTAAAATATTATTGCGTAAAACCTTTCTTTGAGTGCTGTTCTAGCGATCGTTTTATAACCATATTACACAATGCGGTTCTAAATGAGCGTATAATTTGTAGTTTAAGGATTTTTGAGCATTAGGCAATATTTCCAAAGAAGATTTTTAATTAATCTATTAAATCCATGGATGGAGGTATCAAATTTCCAAAGCAACAGTTTTAATACATTTATTCTACACTCATGTCCTTAAAATAAGGATAATGCAGGTTCATCCAAATAAAGAGTCGGAAGCAAAATAAATAATATTTATTTGTAAAGCCTATTTATTAAACAACATATAAATAGCAAAAAAAATACGCTACATGTTTGATATTACACTGCTCGACGTTGAAAATGCAACACCAAGAAGGAGTGGTCAGAAATTCATGCAAATTTTACCGTAGACGCACGTCACTGAGTTATGCAAATGATATGAAATGCGCAGCTCTCCGACGCACGTGAAGTAAGATATAAGAGAATGAAGTTGAAAAGTGGGCTATGTTCATGTTGGTTTTTCGGCCAGACTAATTATCGGAGAAATTTGGTTTTTTGTCTCGAAGGATACGTGTGATAGGAGGAAATGCCACGTCGTCCTCAACGAAGACATTTCCAGCATATAGACGCCTTTACAAGGGGTATGGTGATCGGACTAAGAAGGAGAGGTTGGTCCATACGTCAAATTGCAGCTGATACCCACATGGATGCAAGCACTGTGCATCGGCTGTGTCGGAGATGGTTGGAAAGAGGAAATGTAGCCACATTGAGGGGTGCAGGTGCAGCCAGAGTGACGTCAGACCGCTTGGATCGACGGATTCACCGACAAGCTGTGGCGGACCCGCAAGTCACTTGTACGTCGATTCTGCAGCACGTGCAAAATACCCTGGATGTTCCTGTGTCGACCAGAACCATTTCCCGTCGACTGGTTGCACGTGGCTGCAATCACGGCTCCCGCTAAGAAGACTGCCATTGACCTCACAGCACAGATTCCAACGTTTGGAATGGTGCCGGACCAGAGCGACGTGGATGGCAGAATGGCAAACCGTAGTGTTCTCAGATGAATCCCGCTTTTGTTTGTCCAGCGATAGTCATCGCATACGTGTGTGGCGTCGACGTGGAGAAAGATCGAATCCGGCAGTAAATGTGGAACGCCCCACAGCACGACAACGTGGCATAATGGTTTGGGGCGCTATTGCATACAATTCCGTATCACCTCTAGTTCGTATTCGGGACACTATGACGGCCCAACGATATGTAGATAATGTACTGCGGCCGGTGGCAATCCCCTACCTTCAGGGTCTGCCAAATGCAATTTTTCAACAGGATAACGCCCGGCCTCACAGTGCTCGAATCAGCCAACATGCTCTACGAGGTGTACAGATGCTTTCCTGACCACCATACTCTCCTGACTTGTCACCAATCGAACATGTGTGGGACGTGATTGGACGCCGTTTGCAGAACCTGCCACTGCCTCGTTCAGAGGACGAACTGTGGCAAATGGTTGAAAGGGAATGGAGTGCCATCCCTCAGGACACCATCCGCAGGCTCATTGACTCCATGCCTAGAGACGTGTTTCTTCGTGCATCGCTGTCCGCGGTGGTCCTACTTCTTACTGAGCCGACGCCGTCCTCGCTCTAAATTTTGCTTATTTATTTTGAAATAAATATCACTTATTGTTCCATGCTGTCTCTGTCTTCTTACCAAATTTCATCAATTTCTGACCACTCTTTCTTGGTGTTGCATTTTCAATGTCGAGCAGTGTAAATGGGAACTAACTGAGCTCGTACTTGGTATGTGATTTGATACGACATTCAGTGCCGGTACTAAAGTTGAAGCATGTTTGAACTTGGGGAAAAAAAGACTAGGGAAGCAACTTTTATTCTGTGCTTTCCGCCATTATATTTTTGACATTGCGTTTTCTGTGGTATTACAACCGAAGTCTATTCTAGTCTTGGTCTCTCGCTATTTTAACCGATAAAAAAAGAAATAGGTAGAATTGGGGTATTTGATTTTCATGCAATGTCAAATGCGGTGTTCACGTAATTGCGTGGAACCATCCACTGCCATTGGATCTACAATACTGCTTTTTAAGCGGTTTCAGCAATGATAATCAAGAATAAAACATTCTAATTTTAAACCTGGAGTGAGAAACGATGAGGTTGAGGAGTTGGTAGCCAATTCAGAGCAACGTGCAACTAGTAATGGAAGTTGCGCAAAGTCAACTTCTGATGACCCATGCAAAAGAAGTGTCCGAGGAATATACTAGAGCTTAGTGCGATTTTCTTGAGCCAGCACCTTCTCTTGGTGTATGTTTTCGTGTCCCAGGAGTGGTTCCTCGTGTTAAATCTGTGTTAAAGATTCTTAATGGCTTCAAGTTATGGATGTTTCACAACCAGTTCAAACTTGCAGTAGGACAAAGAAATGGTATTCGCAACATATGAATGTGATTTCTTTCATTCTTATCGTTAATGGGAAAGAATATCTAAGAGCAGGGTTCCCAGCAACCCTTTTTGTGCAAGCACTAAGAAATGATTTGGAACATTTTCAGCGTCCTTATTCATGTAAAGAAGAAACTCAAAATACATCAGCTGTTTGATCCTGAGCATTGGAATCTTCAAGATAGCTACCAACAAGGCTACCAAAGAAACTGAGGATTGTAAACGACAATACGGATCGTGGCATAGCCCTTATTGAAGCATTTGTTAAGACTATCATTAACGACGAAAAACAAAGACAGAAAAGGTTTCAAAGTTGTAAAAAAGTAACCTTAAAAAGTATTGCAAGAATGAATGAGTGGATTACTATATATTTAATGTATTTGATTTGTTTTTCGTATTTTTTCCATATTTGATTAGTTTTTATACTTTTCTGTATTTCATTGGTGTTGCAAATATATCATTTTGTAATTTAAGGCTTTTTTTCTTCAAATATATAAAAAAGCAATAAAGTAACTTTATTATTATTATTTACATTCGCATTTGTGCTACTATCACGTAATTTGAAGTACTCCTAAATGTAAATATAGTTTACTAAAATTTTGGGCAAATAATTCAGTGTATATAAAGGCCTAAAAAAGACAGTAAGACAACCAAAAATACAAAGGCTACTTTTTCCATAGATATCATTTACGTTTACGTTTTTGTCAACATCACGAAATTTCAAGGCATTTGAGTGACCTCTAAATTAAATATTAATATATTTTGTCAAAATTTTGCACAAATAATCAGTGTATATAGTGGCACAAAATAAGAGGGTGAGACCAAAAAAATTCAAAGTTTTTTTTTCCATACATTTCTGAATCACCCTACACTGTTAAAACTACGGGGGCCGCAGGGGTGCCAATAAGAATGCTGGGCGAAAGCAAGGTGCCATGGGGTGCCATAGCGAATTTGAAATGCTCTTTCTGTACCAAAAGGCCTCTCAGAGGGTACTTTAAGCTTCGTCTATAGCGCCATCGGCGCTTTTTAGACTTGCGCATGCTCAGTGAGACATCTGAAAGGTACCCCTGATAGCTTGCGTCTGCGCATTGCAACTCCAAGCTCTCATCATCATCATCAACCATTTAAAGAACGGACATCTTGTTTAAGTCGACACGACAGAATTATTGCTGCAGTGTTTCCAGTCTTGGATTTCACCTTGAGTTTATTACAAAAATGGATTAATTCTTCATTTTAATCTTCGAATTCTCACTAAGTACATGCATTTAAACATAGCTCTAAAATTTTCCAACATACTATTTACAAAATGTTCTAACGGAAATTTATCTCTGTGTACCGATTCTCTTTTGCCGCGTAGTCAACAAACAGCAGAACGCGAAGGAAAGAAAAAAAAAACCTCTGCCTGACTCTTTCTTTCTTATTTGTTTTTATCATACGTATATGTATATGCTATTTTAATGCCATGCATTTCGTGCTTTCGCTAATATCTTTCATTGGTGTTATTGATAACGAATGCTGAGTTCGTTATTGTAAGAGCTTACTTTTTTTTGTTCCATCAGTTGAAATGAATAGATCTTTAAAATATATTTCGATTTTTAATCTGTCGAGGAACTTGGCTTTTAGCAAACACTGCTTTTTAAATACCCCTATCTTTTATTCCATAAAGATATTTAAATGTCGAACTATACATATGTATTAATATGTTATTCTTGATAAAAATTTTAGAAGTTAATGAAGCGATTCAATTTTTTATTGATAGAATAATACAACTGAATATTTTTGATTGTTTTTAAAAGGGATTCATAAAATACCTTCCCTCTTCATTTTCGGTACAGATAATGCTGTAGAAAATGTCGATAGCATTTTAAAACTACTGAGTTGAATCCAAGTCATGAATTCTTTTAAAATATGTTGGAAAGTCTGAACTGTGAGATAATGCTTTAAATTACAAGTTTCGATCATTTTCAAATCTGAATTCAAGGTGAAAATGTACCAAGACTTCGTGAATAAAAACAATAAATAAAAGTAAACATAATTGAAAAACAAAAACGCACACAGCACAGGGAGGGATCTGCAATAGTGAACAGTGAGGGTGCCATTATGCTCTCCTTATACGGTTCCCTCGTTTACCCATGCGGCTTGTTGAATTGAGGGTGCCAGTTTTTTTCACCCAAGTCAAGGGTGAAATCTCGGCATCCCACTGGGTGGCACTGATGTTACAAGCGTTTCACCCCGGAAAGGTGCCAATCGCAACCTAAAGTTTTAACAGTGTAATATATATATATATATATATATATATATATATATATATATATATATATATATATATATATATATATATATATATATATATATATATACACTGAAGTGACAAAAGTCATGGGATAGCAATATGCAAATTTTCAGATGGCAGTAGCATCGCATAGAACAGGTATAAATGCGCAGTGCTTTTACAGAGCTTTCATTTCTGTTCAAGTTATTCATGTGAAGAGGTTTTAACGTGATGATGACCGCACGACGTGAATTAACAGACTTTGAACGCGGAATGTTAGTTGGAGCTAGACGCATGGGTCATGCCATTTCGGAAATCGTTAGAGAATTCAACATTCCCAGATCCACTGTGTCAAGAGTGTGCCGAGAGTATGAAATTTCAGGCATAACATCCCACCATGGACAGCGCAGTGGTCGACCGCCTGCACTTAAAGATCGAGACCGGCGACGTCTGCAAAGAGTCGTAAATTCTAACAGACAAGCAACACTGCGTCAAATCACCGTAGAAATCAATGTGGGACGTACAATGGACGTGTCTGCTAGAACTGTGCGGAGAAATTTGGATTTCTTGGGCTATTCCAGCAGAAGACCGACTCGAGTGCCTTTACTGACAGAACGACATCGCTTGCAGCGACTCTCGTGGGCACGTGAGCATATCGGTTGGTCCCTAGATGAATGGAAAACCGTGGCCTGGTCCGATGAGTCACGATTTCAGCTGGTAAGAGCCGATGGTAGGGTTCGAGTGTGGCGCAGACCCCACGAAGCCATGGACCCAAACTGTCAGCAAGGCACTGTTCAAGCTGATGGTGGCTCCGTAATGGTGTGGGCTGTTTTTTCATGGCATGGACTTGGTCCTCTAGTGCGACTGGACCGAACATTGACTGGAAATGCTTATGTGCAGCTACTTGGAGATCACTTGCAGCCATTCATGGACTTCATGTACCCAAACAACGATGGGATTTTTATGGATGACAATGCGCCATGTCACCGGGCCACAACTGTTCGCAATTGGTTTGAAGAAAATTCTGGACAATTCCAACGAATGATTTGGCCACCTAGATCGCCCGACATGAATCCCATTGAGCATTTATGGGACACCATCGAGAGGTCTGTTCGTGCCCAAAATCCTGCCCCATCAACGCTTTCACAATTATGGACGTCTATCGAGACAGCATGGCTCAATATTCCTGCAGAAGACTTCCAACGACTTGTTGAGTCCATGCCACGTCGAGTTGTTGCACTTCGCCGGGCAAAAGGAGGGCCGACACGATATTAAGAGGTATCCCATGACTTTTGTCACTTCAGTGTATATATATATATATATATACATATGTATAACAATCGATTATCTAAAATTTGTAAGATTATCATTTAAAAAATGCAGTTAAATAATACTTGTAGCTGATGCACAATTTTATGACAACTTGATGAGAGATTAATTAATTGCTTGCTATATCAAAAATACCCGGTAAAGTATCATTGAAAATGTATTGTTATGCATTAGTAAATATTTATCACGTCTGGAATAATTGTTTAGATCAGCAACCTAATGTCAGCTTCAGCTTCTAATCTGTTTGTGAATTTTGCGATTCTGTTTAATATCATTCCATTCCAAAAATGCATAATTAGTTTCAATTGGTTGTCAGTAGTTACGTCAATTTGCTGTTCTCTTTCTTTTATCAAGAGTCAGGAAGTGTCAGTTATGAAATATAGTTTTGATCCAAAAATAATTTTTCTTTTTAAGTAGGAAAATCTTTAAGAAATGCTTTGGAAATATTAAAGAATATTTGATCTTTTATATATAATTTACAAAACTTGTATCAGGGGCACCCCGGTAGGAGGACACTATGACCTCCAAAAAAAAATCATATTCGGCAAATTTTCATTAATGGTTCGGAAAATTTGAAGACAGCGAGACAATTTTGTAATATTACAATTATGCATTATTTTATTGTTATTTTTTTCAACGAGGCCTTATATTTCTTCTCAACAGATGTAAGTATCTATGTATGCACACATTTTATAATTTTTTCTTTTATTCGTTCGGTAAAATTCGGCGCTTTATTTGATGAATTGAGATTTTTTTTCCCTCCCAAAAAAGAAAACATTTTAGGTGCCCGAGCTTCTTTCAAGAATTTCAAAATCTCGACGTTCGAAAGTTTTCTGCTGTAGTTAGTTTGTTTTTAAAAATGTCGCCATTGACAATTATAGTTTCTAAAGATGCGTTTCTTTTATAAATATATATTCGTTTAGTTTAATAAGTTACATTGAAATAGCCGAAAATGTTGCCTTGAAATGAATACATTAAAATAACGCGCTTAAACATCGCTACATTCATACCTTTCAGGATTCCAAAGAGCAAAAAGAATGACATTTGTTAAATTTTTTTGTACGTTTCTTTCCTTGAAGAAAATATATTTGTTATATTCGAGCGAAAAAACCGCCCCTAAAATTTGCCGCCCCGGACAGGGGTCCGGAATGTCCGCCCTTGATCTAGACCGAAACATGGAAAATGTAAGCATATAAAACCATCATGCACAGACACAGATAGCACTGCTAAACAAAGTTAGTTTCTCATTGAGAAAGTGGTGATTTTTATATTTAAGCGGGTGCTAAAAAAGAATATGGCAGTAAAGATATTTTTACTACCAATCAGATTTTTGAAAAATCCAAAATTTTAAAAATGTCATTTTAATGACATTAATGAATGTCATTTTAATGACATTAATGAATGTCAGTTTAATGACATTAATGAATGTCATTTTAATGACATTAATGAATGTCAGTTTAATGACATTAATGAATGTCATTTTAATGACATTAATGCAACACATATAAAATATGTTTGTAAATTACTATTTTATATAGGGTCTGGTGAGAGAAAGAATGGTCAATGGGGGAAAAGTGATCATACTTCAAATAAATGGCTGAAGGTCACAAAGAAATGTTCAAATGAGTATTTTTTTAAATATATATTAGAAGTTAGGAATTATAATTCTGAGTTTTAAATTTTATAGCTAAGCAATATTGTATTCAATGAAAGGAGTCGTTTTTTTTATGTTCATGAAACATTTAAAAATGTGAATACCTTTTTAAACTTTGCTGGGAAATGTTGTAGAATTTGAAACAAATTGACTGTACAGGAAGTTTTCGATATGAATTACTCTGTAGCAGTTAGCTGTGTTTACTTTGGAAAATATTTTAGAAAAATTTAGATAGGATGGGGTAAAGTGGTCATAGAATTACGCTCTTAACGTATATGCGTGATTCTATGTAAACTCGTCATTTGCAATACAAAATCTGTAAAAACCCGAAATTAAAAGCAGTTCACTTTGTGTTAAAATGAGTAAAAACCCGAAAAAGCGACGTTTAAAAACACAAATAGATGAAGTTAAAATTGGCGAACATGTTTCAAAAGCCTAAAGCTTCCTTCTTCAGCGCCAAGCAAGAAATGGAAAGAAACAAAGTGCCGGGAGAGTTTAAAAACATCAGAACACAAAATCTGTGTTCTGATGTTTTTTTGAAATGTTCGTATGCTTATAATGCTATTGAAAAATGAATTTATTAATTTGGTTAAATTGGAGAAATGAATTTATTAATTTGGTTCGAAAGAGGGCTAATTGAAGTTTGCGTTTTTCTGATAAATCATGACAGGGGGCAAGTCCCCTGCCTAGTATAACAAAGGAGGGGACTGTGTATTTTCGCTTAGTTGCGTAATATTTGCAAAATTATTGCAGTATAATTTGTTACGAAATTACCCATACATGTAGACGCAAATGATGGACATGATAAATAATATGTGTGGCGACTTCAGTTTTTTTTTCTTTCATTGCTTTCAGATTATTTTTTTCTTTCTCTTTGTGAAAACAAAATCTGCTTAGTTTTAGTTCGTTAAAGGTATTTCTTTGCTACGAAAGAAATCACCGTTTTCTCGTTTTAATTATAAGAAAATATTACTGTGTGTTAAAATTAATTTACTTGTTTTGAATGGTGTATTAAAAGGAATTGGGGGAAAATGTGAGTAATTTGTTGCTGCTACTACACCATGAATAGTTTTTAATCGAGTGTGTATTCGAATATTTTAAAAGTGTGTCATTTTCTGTTCACTTGAAAATGCTCTGAACACGAGCGGCACTTATTCGAGTAGCAAACTACTTAAAGATTGTGTGCTGTTTATAAAGACATACATTCATCGCTGTGGTATGGAATGCCTAATTTGGAAATAGTAATAGGAGTAAGTATATATTTTAATTTTTGAAATTTATTGCATGTATCTTCAGGTCCCTCATTTGAGACGTGGGGGGAAGAATTTCATCTATTTATTGATGTTATTATCATTTATATTTCTTGATATAACTTTTATCTGCAAGAATTTTTCCCCTAAATTCCACATTAGACCTGCACATTTTTTAGAAATTGAAATTATTGCTGAATACGCTTGCTTTTGCCCCATTTAGTCGTTCATCTGGTCTTTTGACTTTCTGGTTTCAAGTAAAATACAAAAAAAATGCTGTTTCTGTCCTTTAATACATAGCTATGAAATCAAAAAGGCACTGTCGAGCTTCTTCAAGCAAAAAATAGACCTAATGGCCCCACCCTTGTAAACCTTGTAATACCACCCTTGTAAAATTAGAGCACTTTCTAAAGTTTCCTTTACATAAATTTTTGTGGTACCTGAAGGCGAAAATCATCGTTTTAGAAAATATCATGAAGTTCAAAAAATATTTATACGACAAAAGAATTAAAATGCAGCTTCAAAATTAGCGTGATATTTCTGTGGAAGTTAGCATATTGTTGGGAATTAATTTGAATTATACCCAACTGAATTTCTTTTTGTGTAAGAAAAGAATTAAAACCTTCAACTTCGTAGAAAATGAAATATTTTTGGTTTTTACAGTTCAGTTAACAGTTGATTATCATGACTTTTAAAAAGTTGCTGTAAACCGGTAAATCGCCCGACTCCAAAGATTACAAATATATGGGATTTTTGTGTTTACATTAACTAGTTAATTAAATACAAGGATTCAAAAGTGCAACATTTAGCATTTGTGTGAATAGTGGTCAAGTGGGCTCCTAAAATAGAAAATTTTAAGCCAAACCCTTTCAGCTATCTTTGTGTATGCACAAAATGAGCCCGTGTACCAAATTTTCGAAAAATCTTCTACCATGCGGCCACTACTGTTTTCTCATTTCACGTGGAATGACCCTACAACGAATTCAATTAGCCGAGTCGACAAAATACCGCCAGCGAGCAATTTTTGAGGCACATAAATCAGACACCGATTTCTTTTCTGGCTTCTCAGCTGAACCGAGTTGCTAGGAGGGGATTATTACTGGCGCGAAGCCAAGCACCTTACGGAAGAATTCTCCTTTACGCTTAGAGATCCGCAAAGAAGCAAACATAGAGCTTTCGAACATAATAATTCCGACAAATTACTTGTTACTGGTTGCTCATTTTGACCCGGTATAAATAAATATTAAGAACAAACGTCATTTGCATCCGATTTCGCGTAAGCACTATAATTTTGCTTTTTTTTTTCTGATTAGAGAAATTGTCTAAACACCTTCATTACTTTTGACTAGATAGCTAGTCTTCCATGATTATGTTATTGCACTTTGGGAATGAGAACTCGTCAGCTAGGCAATGCCGCGTAAGGGATATTATGTAGCTAATTCACTTTTTGTAGATTACAAAAAAATATTTTAAATATTTCCTCGCTGCGGACGAGACCATCCATGACTATGTCATTGTGTTTTGACCAGGGAATCACACGACTTAAATAATAATGAAAAAAACTTAAAAATAATACCATGGATGCATGCCAACCTTTGCGCTATTTTTCTGTTTGTTTTTTTTTGTATATAGTAATCCCTGGTAAAAAAAAAAATCTTCGCATCTGAAACGTGAATTCCCATGATTTTTTGCGTGCAATAATTTCTCTCCACTGCGCAGCCAGGAGCTGAAAATCGGTTTCTCTCTCCAGCTTTGGCGCTGTGGTGAAAAATTCATCTGCCATCTGACTTCACCGTTAGTTAAACTTTAAAAATTATTTTCAAAAAACTATTTGCTGTATCGCATTTTTTTTTCACCGATGATGATCATGTACGTTGTTCTGTCACGTAAAAATAAAAAAACGACAAGTCTCTATTGTTTTGCGCAGTTTCTGCTTCTTCTGTTCTATGCCTTTTTTATATGGCGTTAGAACGATTGCTGAAGCAGTCTTCCTTTTTGTTCCTTCTATTTTATTAGGCCATCGTTGTGATATGCGAGCCGGCTTTACAAATTCATCGTTAGAACTGACAATCATGTTTTGATTAGAACTCTATCATTTAAACTGGTTCTGCAGAAGTATTAATTTAAGTCGAAACTAGTTCTTGTACAGCTGACATTGAACATATAGCCTGTACACTTCGCGTAGTTTCACCTGGACTACTTTCTTTTATCTCTGCTGCAACCGCCACTGTCATTAAACTCATGTCAATCAACAGGCCAAGCTCCTGTTCTTTGGAATCAACTCACAGCATTTGCCATGGCCTTGATAGCGGCTTGCCCATAAGAGTTACCAAAGAGTTCTATTCGATATTGGGTTATGGATCTCATTAAATGTTCCCGCATCCATGTATCATCTGCTCGATTAAAATATGTTGACAGAGGCTGAAAAAAGGCCACGTAAAAACATTATGCAAAGTTAGCAAAAATTGAACGTCGAACATGTTTGTACAAAAACTAGTGTTTGGACAGGCCAGGGGAGTATACATTTATGACTGTTTTCAGCTATTAATGTTAAAATAAAATAGTTATAGTGAATTGGTGTGGTTCATATAACAGACAATATTCTTTAATGCTTAAGCATACAATAACATTAATACAATCAGTTTCCCATGAAGTTTTACGATCGGCCGTCTGAATTTAAATACCGTAGAGTCACTCTTATAGAGAAATACTAGAGTCCATGTTCTCTTCCTGAAGTTTACGCGATGAAGCAAGGATATAACACCCTTGCATTCTCTGTGTTTTGTGCAAAGAATGATACATATAAGTATTCCATGGAACTGCAGTCATTGTATTCAGTGTTTGCTCATCAAATTCCTCTTCACGCAATCGATACTTGGGGCAAGGATCGGGTAGGGCAAGGCGAAAAAGTATTTTGGAGTCGGCCTTCGATTTGTACAGCCCTGTCATTCTTTATTAAACGTAAAGATAGATGTCATAAATGATTCTGGCGAAGAGGGCGGCAGCCAGCTCCGGGCGCAGGTGAAATGGCTTTCGTCTCCTTTTGTCCCATCTGGTATCGTTAAAATGGGCTGGAGACACCGCCGACGGCTCTTAACTCTTTTCTCGTAACATCAGTTGTTGGCCTTTACAAAGTGTCGAGTGTTTTCAACTTTGCCAGTTATTAGAAGCTCTCGAAATATTCCGCCCGACAATAGAGCTCCATCTGATTGAAGGAAGTTTTATGGCCCATGAAACTATGTTTTTGCTCACACTTTGGAGTCCTCTTTTTAAGTGAGGTGCAAACTTTCAATTACTTAACTTTTCATTCTACCATTAACTGAATGTCGACTTTTTACTCTTTCAATAGAGTGCAGTTTGAAAAAACATTTAACATTTAGTGAATCGTTGAACAAAAAGAAGTGGGTCTATTACGAATTTTAATATTTGACGTGAGAAACAAAGTTGCGTAAAACAGCAACGTTGAAAAAGATAGAATTTTTTACAATGAACTCCTTCTTCAGCTATAAAAGATGTGAGCAGTGAATTTATAGAAGTAAAGACACTCGATAAATATCCATCTATTGGATATACCCTTTTATGAAGTCAAGTTAACGAAGGTGCTATTTTAAGTTTCATTTCCTGCAGTGGACATAAAATTAGTTAAACGATACAGTGCGTCCCAAAAGTTTATAGACAACGACGTTTTTGAAACCACAAGCTAGTTAAACGAGTAAGCGAGACGAAATTATTTATGCAAATATTTAATGACTTCAAAAAATTATTAAAACACTTAAGCAACTCTTACTGATTATATATTTAATTTAAAAAAAATATAAACGAAAAAATGTTGTCCCAAAAGTATATAAACAATCATTATTAAAAGCTGATTTAACCCTACACTGCATGATTTTTTATTTTTCGTAGAAAAAAATATATGTGTTTGTCAATGTAATAAGAAAACATGGAAAAATATTTTTAAAAATTTAACTCTAAATTTTCCCCCCTTTCTAATTAAAAATAGTTTTGTTGCCAAATGGCTACACCATGCATTCAACAGATAAAACTGATTTTAAATGATAGTCTTGAAATTAGTTCTTTTTTGTAAAAAAATAGAGGAATTGAACATTTGGTGCACTGTACTCTCGTAATCCTTTATATTTTGACATTTTACATTATTTTTTATATGTACTTGTACTTTCCGATGATCAATCCTGTCAAATCTGATGTCTTTTGGAGGCTCTCTCGCGCAAGCTTTCTTTCTGTTCTCTTTTTTTTTTTAGTTTGTAACTCTAGTTTCTCTGTAGCTAATGGTCTCTTTTTAATACGCTTTTATTAATTTCACATGTGGGTTTGTTTGTATGTATTTATGTATGTATGTTCCTCTGAATAAAAGATAAAATTTACGTTCTTTGCAAATATAAAAAGTAATATATTTAATATTATTTTTAATACTAAAGGCTAAACTGTATTGCATATTGATGTATTATAAGTGCATGTAAACTCAAGTGCCGATATTCAGTAGCTTTGAAAATCAGAGGGAAACCCGTGATGATCACAGCGCATTCCAATGTAAAAGCGTATTTTTTAGTTTTTTTTTCAAAACTATATTTTAAAATTATTAATGACTTTACTTGTCCGTGTAAGTACAACGTTTGTGCTAACTGAAATCTAAAATGAACACGTTTTGAAGGCTTTTCCCTATTGATTTTTTGTTTGTTCACTCTGTTGAACATCATCTAAGCATTGATAATTGCGAGGTCTTATAAACGGTAGAACAGCCGAAAGTACCACTTTTGGGTCCGCATGATTATATTATACCTTCCAAAAAGAGAAAGAAGCTAGCGCGAAACATAAACAAAGCACATACTTCATGAACTATAGAGATGAATCGAAGTGTTCTCTGTATGCTTACTGCATAATGTTGCCAAATGGCTACAGACGTGTATTATGCCCTAGATTTTTTCCAAATAATTATTTTGATGTAAAACACATCTTAAACGAAGGATAAATGTTTATTTTATTCATGTTATTTTTTTAAAAGACAACGAAAAATATTTCATTGTAAAAAATAATTTCAAAACTTGGTAGTTTGAGTGATTTTAAAAGCTATTCATATGGATTCATTTAAGAGCATGTAACAGACCAGTGCTGCCATGTATGGAGGATAAATGATGATAATTGCTTTAAATATACCTAATATTTACTTTTTATGCATTGAGTTGCCTTATGACTACATTCTGCTATTTATAAGGAGGACAAATTGTCCATGTATCCAATTGGCAACACCATGCAGTGTAGGGTTAAGTATTGGTATTCAAAATTTGCACATTACAAGGTCATTTAATTGTGACGCACAAGTTTTCCGACAGAAAAACAAACATGTGTTTCCGTTTCTGAAGATTGGTCAAGATGTCCCGCAATGAGTAGTTTTCTAAAACGGAAATTTTGAAAAACTATCGTTTGAAAGTTCATGGTCGAAAAGTAGTGGACATTGCATGTAAATTTGGACGCAGTAGGGCTGGTATTTATCAAATCTTGTCAAAAGGTAATACTTTTGAAGCAAAATTTCGTTCTGGACGACCAAAGAAAAAACTAAGCGGCAAGACAGAGAGATTTTGAAATTAGTTTCGACCCAGAATCTGTCAACACGGTCCGTTTGTAAAGTAGTAAGCTTTTCAGTGTCAAAATCAACAGTACATCGATGGCTGCAGGCAAGTGCATTTCTTGAATATCGCAAATTAACGTCGTTCGTCGAGGTTAGCAAGTCAGCATAAAAACGCTCGTGTTCAGTGGGCTCGTAGTCATATGAATTGGACAAATGAATGGTTAAGTGTTATTTTTAGTGATGAAAAAAAGTTCAATTTAGATGGCCCGGGAGGTTGGGGACATTACTAGTACGATATTTGCAAAGAACCCCGAACCTTTTTCAGCAGGCAACAAGTAGAAGGTTCGCTCATGGTGTGGGGAGCATTTTCTTTCAATGAAACAACCAATGTTGCTTTTTTGAAAGGTCGCCAATGCTCCGAAGACTATAAGAGGACTCTTAATGTACAGTTATTGCCATTTGGAAAGTTGCTAGGTAGGGACGAATGGTTATTCCAGCAAAACAACTGCTCCATGCACACGTCTAATTCAACAATACAATGTTTTAGGCAAAACCAAGTAACTGTTATGGAATGGCCAGCCTTGAGGTCCTGACCTAAGCCCAATAAAAAACCTCTGGGGAAAATTAGCGAGCGATGTATATGCTAATGGAAGACAGTTTACAACAGTTCAAGATCTTAGGCTGCAAATTGAACGTAGTTGGTTTTCATTAAAGTCAGAAGTTCTTCAAAATCTTCTTTTAAGTATGCCTGATTGCGTTTTTGAAGTTATTAGAAAAACGGTTTAAAAATTTGAATGTTAAAATTAATATAATGAGCTGTCTATAAATTTTTGGGACAGTAAAATTTGAGTTTTAATTATTATCACAAAATCTGTGATTGTATAATTAAATTAATAAAAAATATTTTTATTGTATGGATATTTTTCATGATTCTAAGTTGTGTTAAAATCGTTGTTTCTTTTTTTCTCTCGTAAAACTTGGAAACCTTATTGTCTCTAAACTTTTGAGACTCACTGCACACTGAGCTCACTGATGATGGGTGAATATCAGGAAAAGTGCTAATTTAAGTCATAAATGAATTTCTCAAGCACTTCCAAATAAAAACCAAAAAATTTTCTTTTCCACACAGTAAACTGCGTCGCACATACAATCCATGACAAAATTTTCAGGTTTTACTTTAATTTGTGACAATAGAACTCTTTTTATTGCCTAAATGTCATGTCGGCAGCGCGTCACACATTCGGATCGCTTAGTTCAAAAAAATCCTGTGGAATAAAAAACATCGCAGCAGAAACAAATACAAAAGGAAATAACGTGTTTTATGTTCCTCTATGACGATTAACTCTTGTGTGTTAGATAAAATGAATTTAGATCGATAAAAAAAAGCAATTTCTGCTTGTCACAAGTTTTCATAACATGACGAGTGAGCCAACTTTCGGAATGATAAAATCTAGACAAAACATTTTTTGGAGCCAAAAAATTACGCTGCGTGAAGCTCTAATATGTGATGTTTCAGTTCCGATAGAAAATTTTCACTTCAGCTGCATTAAATTACAGGTAAGATTTTTACAATCTTGACTTTTCTGTTTCTACCTAATGAAGTGTCATGTCGGCAGCGGAAATTAAGACACAAAATAAAGTAATTATTCAATTTATTTATGCATAATGGAAAAGAAACCTATTATCATGGACATAATAAGGTGTTTTTATTTTCGAATCTTTAATTAGGGATGTTCAGCTATCATATTGCGGGAAATTTGTCGCGTCGGCAGCGTTCATGTCGGCAGCGCGGAAGTAGAAGGTATTTGTTACGAAGCTGATGCGTAGGTTACCGATGTTTTTTCGCAGTTTTTTCTTCGTGTTATGAGTTTGTTGAGTTTTAAAGCACACAGATAGATTCAAGTGCATCGTTTTTCCCGCCAAATTTTCCCATTTTAGCAGTTTATTCATTGTTTTTTAAATGCTTCAAAAACGTGAATTTTTCCGCAAAATTTGAGTTTTCAAACAAAATTATTGCCTTTTTCGCTCTCTTTTCTTTTACATCAATATTCTGACCTTCGTTCGTAACTACTGCACCCAAAAATATAATTTTGCTTTAAAATGGAAAACTTACGAACATTTTAGTGAAAATCACATTCCCCCGCGAAACTCCGATTGTCCTGAATTAATTTCGTTTTTTAAGATTGTATTAAGAATTTTATTTTATTTTGATTTTTTAACTATTAACCTATTTATCTGTGTGAAACAAACTTTGTCGCACTTATTTAGACTTTAAGTAACTTTTAATTAGTCTCTAATTTTATTTATAAAACAAAAAAGCTTTCAAGCTCTGAAAATATTATTATATTCTAAGTAATAATAATTTTATTTTCGAACAAAAAAGGTAGTGAAAGTGATGACTTTTATACACTAAGTGTAAAATCTGTAATATTTGCCAGTTCGGTAGCATTTTCATCATGTCGGTAACGCTCAAAGACAACCCCCCTTAAAAGGGGGGTAAATGTTCACCTTGACCATGCCCCTAATTTAAAAAAAATATTGTTGCTAATGTGTATTTGAAATATCCTATTAATTTAATTTTTTGAGTATCTTCAAAAATTGAAAATTTCCATGGTCAAATTGGCACTTTTTCCTGATATTCACCCTTATACATGCAGGATTTAGCCGGTTTCCGTGCAGTTGTAAAATCAGATGGTAATCTGCTTTCAAGTTCAGCCAAAAGCCCTTAAGAGCAAGAATCTGAGAAACTGTCACGCCTAGCATTATGGGGTGATTCATGACCTCTCAGATTTTCTCCCAAAAATTACCAAATGTTTATTATCTTATTGAAAGACCAAATCCAGAATGTTTTGCTCTAAAGTTGAGTTGTTTAGTTTTTATGGATCCCTAAAGTTGAAAGTACGGCATCAAAAATTAAGCGGATTTTCAAGACATGGAAGTTGCTGTGAGCCAAAACTCTTAACAGAAACGGTTGAACTCCAATTTTCTTTTTGTATATGGAATATAGAAGGTTGAAACTTTACAAAATGAATGTTAAATTTGTGGGAAGTTGGTGCCGTAAAGTCAGTGAAGGCCCTCAAAACTAGGCATTTTTGACGTTTTTTAGCGTTTTTGAGGTCCAAAAACAGCTTGTACATTTATGTTGGCCCGGCAAAAGCGGTATCGTTTGAAAGACCAGCGTAAGCACTTTATAATAATGTATAAATAACCGAGGAAAGTTTAACGTACTTTTAGTTGCGTAAGGCCGAAATATGAAAAATGTCATATTTTACCGATATTCAAACGGTCATAACTTCCTATGCCAACAACATATTGAAATATTTTCTTTGCCAATGTCATACTCTATTCTTTGTCTTAACAGAACAGTTGAGTTCTTTGAGGCGAAATGTGAAATTTTTTTTTACAAAAAATACACAGGAAAAAATAATTTTTTTGTAAAAAAATTTTTCACATTTCGCCTCAAAGGACTCAACTGTTCTGTTAAGACAAAGAATAGAGTATGACATTGGCAAAGAAAATATTTCAATATGTTGTTGGCAGAGGAAGTTATGACCATTTGAATATGGCTAAAATATGACATTTTTCATATTTCGGCCTTACGCAACTAAAAGCACGTTGAACTTTTCTCGGTTATTTATACATTATTTTAAAGTGCTTACACGGGTCTTTCAAACGAAACTACTTTTGCCGTGCCAACTGAAATGTACAAGCTGATTTTGGACCTCAAAAACGCTAAAAAACGTCAAAAATGCCTTGTTTTGAGGGCCTTCACTGACCTTACGGCGACAGCTTACCTCAAACTTAACACTCATTTTGTAAAGTTTCAACCTTCTATATTCCATATACAAAAAGAAAATTGGAGTTAAACAGTTCCTGGTAAGAGTTTTGGCTCACAGCAACTTCCATGTTTTGAAAATCCGCTTAATTTTTGATGCCGCACCTTCAACTTTAGGGATCCATAAAAACTAAACAACTCAACTTTAGAGAAAAACATTCTGGATTTGGTCTTTCAATAAGATAATAAACGTTTGGTAATTTTTTGGAAAAAATCCGAGAGGTCATGAATCACAGGCGTGACACTCTCTCAGATTCTTGCTCTTAAAAATATTAGTGCTCGTGTGAATATGAAAAGGACTAAAACAATAAGGTCTGGTGGGGTAAGGGGTTCCTTTTTCAACTCAAGTAGATAATAAATAAAAAAAAAAAATTCTTTGAAAGCTTCAAATTTTTGTGCATTACATTCATAGTTGAAACGGTAAATTGCATTTTAGGAAGAAAAATATTGATTTAAGAGGCAGTTTTTATCAGTCAGGCAGGTCAGATACATACCGTTTTTGATTTCGATCAAAATTTTGCAGAGGTTTCCTCGAATAATTTTAAAAAACACGTATTTTTTCTTTAAAAAAAAAAAAAATGGGGGACCTGTAAAAATTCGTAAAATTCAGACCGACTTAGTGTACAGTCGAACTCGCTTATAACGAGTACGGAGGGACCGTAACATGTTGCTCGTTAAATCCGAGTGCTCGTAATAAATGGGTCCTTACGGCCGGCATGTAACCAGAAGGGGTGGGGGCTTGGGAGGTCAAATAATTGAGTTTACTTATAATATAATTAATGCTTACCTTAATTACATGAATTAAGTTAATTAAATACTGTTATTCATTTTTCACACTGGAATGCTGGTGGAATCATAAAAAATTATTGAACCTCAGGGAGAAAAAAGATAAGACAGGAATAAGACTAGAAAGATGAGAAAAAAAGATTGCGAGACAGAAAAAATTGCTCTTTATAACCGGGTCTTGCTCGTTAAAAACGAATTCTGTTCCATAGACTTAACATTGATTCAACCAAATATGCTCGTTTCCTCATTGAATCCGAGTTCTCGTTATATCCGAGCTCGTTATAAACGAGTTCGACTGTATTTCTAAAATCGACCTTTTTTTTAAATTCGATTATCTCAGCTCGCTGAGCTTCAACTAAAGTATTTTTTGCGATTACATCTTCACATTTAGTGTCCAAATCGAAATATATATTAAATTTTATAGCTGACCATCGGAGAATCCTGTCAGGGGCGGCCAAACTTTGCCGAAGATAGTGAAAAGTGTCACGTTTGAGGTCTACTAGCTCCCTGCACTGAGGGTGAGTAACAGTTTTCGCACGAAAACTATCACTGTAGGGTCATTCCATAGGAAATGTCAACCTCAGTCGAAGAAAAAAAAAATACCGAAGTGAAAAAAGTATCAAAAAAATATATATATAAATAAATAAAAATCATACAACATAAGAAGTTAAAAAAATTGAAAAAGTATTGCAATTATCACAGAGATTAGCCATAATAAATAGTTTTAGTCACTATGGAATGACCCTATATATATATATATTACTTAAATCGATCATTAGTTGCAAGACTAATCCTCAGTGGGGACGAAAAATGGCCCTTTTTGTACGTACAGAAACGAAAAGGTGTACACTTCGTGACCTTATATCTCTGCGAGCTGAGGGTCAACAGGGAACTTGATGAGTGTATTTTAAACTAAAGTACATGTATTTTCACAAACAAGTGGCAGACCTATGGGCAAGTGCTCTGGAGGCTCATCAAATTCACCTGAAGATGAGAAAAGTGCATGTGTTAACCACGAATCTAGTCTGTTGTGCACACTTCGAGGTCTTATATCTCCATGTGCTGAGGGTCAACAGGGAACTTAATGAGTATTTTGAACTAGAGTGCATGGGTTTTCACAAACAAGTGACAGAACTATGGGAAAATGTTCTGGAAGCTCATAAAGTGCACTTCAAAAGGAGAAAATGGCACGTGTTAACGACGCATCCAGTTAGTAGCATGGACATTCAACTGTGCCCCTCTCAAATTAAAGCTCAATAATCACCATTGTGGTAGCTCAGTTTACTGTTTTGAAATAAGTATTATGTGCTTACAAAGAAATTGCCCATAGCTCTGTTACTTGTGTGTGACAATCAGGGTTGCCAGGCTTCCCGGATTTCAAGGGACTGTCCCGTTTTCTTAAAAAATGTCCCGCGTCCCGGAGAACCTTGATACGGGACGGTTTAAGTCCCGTATTCTAAGCTAAGAGCAAAATTTTGCAAAACGAAATATTATTTTCAGGAAAAAATAAAGCAAAGCAAAAAATTCAAATAAGAAAATTGATTGAATCATTATCTTTTTTCTGCTTCTGCTAAGTGCAATGCTATTCCTCAGTTTGTTTGCAACAGAAATTCTTGTGACAACCCTTTGAACAAAGGTGCAGTTCATTGTAAAAGCTCTTAATCTTGTTAATGATTTTACAATGCCTTATGATGTAAACCCTTCTCAAATATTTCCTTATGAAAGAAATATAAGTGTTCAGCTACAACTAGTCACTAGATTGTTATCTTTTGAAATTTACTTTGCTTTTTTTCAAAAACTCTAATATGTAAGTGAATGTGATTGCATGCATTTTAAAAGTGAAGATACACAATTTTTTTCAAAGAACGACACAATCATAAATTGCAATGAGTTTTATGGTAAACCTAAAGACACATTAAAACTTTGAATGAATAATTGCATCAGTAAAATCAAGTAGCAGATATAATTAAAAAAGAAAGAAAAAAATTCACCGACATTATATTAGACTAATTCTTATGTTATAATGTTCAAAAAACTGTACAGTTTGTTTTAATGAAAATAATAAATATTGAATTATTTGTTTTAGGTTAACTTCTTATAGTTCAGGTAGTAAGGTTTAATTCTATTTCTGCTCAATTGTTATCAGAAATTTTTATAATGATTCATTAAAATTATTTTGCAAGTATTCAAATTTGATACGTCTGGCATTTTGAAAAAGTACATACTAAACAATAGTCATCACTAGAAACCACTATTATATCTTCCACGCCTGGACAGGGCTGTCATTTGAGGGATCAGGGGGATCAACTTTTTCCCTCCTTGGTTTTTGGAAATTAATGTATTTACATATAAGTGAACGTGATTTTTGCTGTTATTTAGTATAATTTACATTGAATATATACCTCTTGCGCCCCTGGCTAAATTCGAAATGATGAGCCTCCACAAGGAAAAAGGGGTTATTAGCAGGGAAATACGAACTTTCACAATATTTAGAAATAAAATTTTTCCCACAAATATTCATGAAGAAAAATAACCAAGCAATGGTAAGAAATGTTGTTTTTATTCATATACTCATTGTGTATTTTTTTCTTGCTGTAGTGAGAAAAGTTTGAAATTAAAGTTCAGGTTGTAAAAATACTTTTAGACTTCATCTCGCCCATGCCCCACTTGGTAGTCTGTCCTGTATTTACAGTTCTTAAGTCTGGCAACCCTGGTGACAATACACAGTTTAAAATGCACTCATCAAGTTCCCTGCTGATCCTCAGCACACGGAGATATAAGATCACTAAGTGTACGCAATAGACTAGATTCGTCGTTAGCACATGCTTTCTCATCTTGAGGTGCACTTGATAAGCCTCCAGGGCTTTGCCCTTATGTCTATCACTTGTTTGTGAAAATACACATACACTGGTTTAAAATGCTATCATCAAGTTTACTGCTGATCCTCAGCTCACAAAGATATAAGATCACGAACTGTACACTTTTTGGTTTGGGCCAATTTTTCGTCACTACTGAGAATTAGCCTTGCAGCTAATGATCGATTGAAGCAATATATATATATATATATATACTAGCTGACCCGGCGAACTCTGTTCCGCCTTAAAGGCAATAAATAAGCAAATTTTTGAATTTATTAAGTTTTTTTATTGGAAAATCCAAAAAAAAAAATAAGTACCTACATTAATCTTCCATTATTGTTTCTGTATTTACAACCTATTTTACTGCGCTCCAGAAGCTGTCAGAACATGTGCTTTATGTCGCCCGGCGACAGAGGCTCAAAGAAGGCTTAGTTAAAAAGATAATTTTTTCGGACTACTTATCAACTGACTGCTCCATCCATAAATCCATCCAAACAAACTTTTGTATATATAATAGTAGTAAGAAGAACAGCCACTTAAATGCAGTCCAGTAGCTATCCCACCAAGCGCTTTCCACCTCTCAGCCTCAGAGGTGACAATCGTTTCTGACAGCTTATCACATATAAATTGCAAGGGAAGTAACGCGTTTGTTTATAATTTACTTCACAAAACAGTCAAATAACACTCAACGCACCGCTAACTTACAACCTGTTTACTGCGTTCCGGAAGCTGACAGAACGTGTGCTTTATGTCGCTCAGCCATGGATGTGTCAAAAAAGGCTTAGTAAAAAAGCTTAGTCAATAAGACATTTTAGCTAAATAGATAATTTGCAATAAAAAATATATTGCGGTCCTAAATTGTGATAAAAACTATCCTATCATTTAAGTTGGACCAAACTGAAACTGCGTGCAAAATTTAGTTAAAATCGGTTCAGTAGTTGAGGAGTCCATTGGCCACAAACACAGGGACACGTAATTTTTATATAGTATTAAGATAAGATATAATACAAATAGTCAGGGGTCCCTGATAGAGATTTTACTTTTTATTACTGTCGAGCTAATTTATCGTGAGTAGCTTAATTTTAATGAGACGCCCAACTTTTCCTCTTACAACAATTCTTGATTTTGGTAGCTAACAGGGGTAGCGGGTAGCAGGGATAAAATGTGTCGATTTTTTGGTTCGCAAAAACTTATCACTAACTGTGGCTTTTTTAATTAATTATTAAGATAATTATTAACTTTGTTGGAAAATATATTTGTCCTTTAAGGTGTATGGTTTGATCAAAAAGTCCCCCTACTCCCAACATGTATCGATTACGTGGTCATCAAAAGTAATTACTAACTACATGAGTTTTTTTTTCTACTACTTAGTTAATATGTATATAACTTAACAGTCACATTGTCCTACGAATTGCGTGGTACGTTATCCCGGTCCTACGATTTAAAAATGTTAATACCACCAGACCACGTTTCCTATTACTAACTGTAGGAACAAAATATTACATAATAGGTTAGTATATATTCTCTGTCCAGATGAAGCAATGTCCTCGAAGTAAACAGGTACATATCACTAGTCCGACAAGAATTGTAACTTCCGTTTTCCGTTTGGAACAAGTGAAAACATCTTTTTCGAAATTTTACTAACTCTATTTTCTAGTAAAATTATTTGTGTATTATGTATTAAGGATGCACCGATAAGCAAATTGGCCGATTACCGATTAATCGGCTGTTAATAATTGTCCGATTAATCGGCAGAGCCGATTAATGATCAAGATAATTATTTTTAGTAGTTTTCGCAGTTTGTTTTCTTTTTCAATTCCGTTTTTAAAAAGAGTTGCTGATTAATTTTTCTGAGCTAAGATTCTTTTTTCCGAACTTTCCCGAAATAATTTCAAAATTTTAATCCAATTTCTTTGAACATTGTTAATTATTAAACTAGACATGACAGTTTTAAAAAATAAATAAATAAATAAAGCGAATTAATTTAGGAGTAGTTTTAATTTTAAAAAAATTTCAATTTTGTGGTGACTATTTAACTAAAGACTTTTATTCTTTGTGAAAATTGAAGTATTGGAAAAAGTAAAAACACTACCCTAAGAAGAGAAGTATCGACGCATAAAAAATGTTGTAACATTATTTATATATATTTATTCAAATAGTAAAATTAGATTAATAAAAAAATCATATCAACTGCGAGGACATGTTAATAAAACATGTCTATTTCATTCTTTGAATTGTTTTTACTCACTATACTTTCGTACTACGTGTTATACTTATGTTTGCAGCAAATTATTTACTTCTTGTTTATATATTCATCGTAGTTTCTTATCCAAGGAGTAATTTTATTTAAAGCATATTTATCCTGCCGTTTGATCGGCAAAGTTTGCCTGATTATAAATAAAATGAAATACTGATGTTTTCGCATTCCAATATAAAAGTTCAGGAATTTAATTATTGCTAATAGTCTCATGAGTACTAGTGGTGAGAGCTATCTTTTAATATTCCATTCAGTTTTACGCACAGTATGAATTATTTGTTTTGTGTTAGCTTTGTGCGCTTTCATACTTCATGTTATAGTAATAATTGCAGAAAATTACATTGCCGATTAATCGGTGCATCCTTATTATGTATGTGTCTTTACACACATAAAGAAAAATTATTAACCTTCATCTGATTCATCTGAAAAATCTTCATCTTCGTCAAATGTCACTTTCATCTTCATCATTTTTCTCATAAGGGATATCCGACTCTGTAATAACATTTAAAAAATAAAGAAATTTCCAAATAATTAATCAACAAAAAAAAAATAGTATTGATATGATACCTTGTAAATCAGAAGATAGTTGTTCAGAGGATGGACTGCCCGTAAAGTGTTGATAATGCTTTCGAGCAGATAAAGTTTTCAAGAAAGCCAAATGTCTTTATTAAATTTCTTGACATCTCTTTCTGTTGAAAAATAGGGTTTTCGCAAAGCAAATTACACAAAAAACACTCCATTATTATTTTGGAGCATTAAAAAAAACACTGAAATTATTTATTGGAAGACAAACACGTAGTCAAATGAAACTCTCTTTTTTGCAGGATTATGGTCGATATTTAGAGTACCTAATATGCTCAGGGCATACGCTCCGGCAAGGTTCAGCAGTAATGCCAAATTGTGCAAAATAAATTTATTTCTACGAGCACGAAATCAAAATGTGTATTCTATTGGAATACCGTAATAACGTACCACGAAATTTGTAGAACAATGTGACAGTTAAATTATATAAATATTAACGAAAAAAGCAGAAGTAAAAAAATTCAAGTAGTTGTAATTATTTTTGATCTCGTAATCGATACATGCTGGTAGGAGGGGACTCTGATCTAACCATAAATTTTGTAGGACGAATATCTTTTCACTAATGTTGATAGTTTTCTTAATATTTAATAAAAAAACCAACAGTTAGTATTAACTTTTTGAGAATCGTCAAATCGACATATTTTATCCCTGTTAGCTACCGCTACCACAATCCAGAACTCCGTTTATGAAGTTATCTGATGTCTCATTGAAAGTACGCTATTCAAGAAGACTCGGCTTGACAGTGATTTTTTTTTTCATCAGGGGATCTGTACTACAGTTTTAGAAAGTAATTTTGTGTTTGCCGTGTGATTCGAAATATTGTCTTGCTGAAATCCCCATTGAGGGCCACCTATAATCTCGACTGATATTGAGTGATTATCTTCCAATGTCTTAGTATAATGTTGTGATGCTGGCGACCTCAAGTAAAGGTCAGAAAAACTTGTCCATTGTAGCAAAAGACTGCCCAAACCATCAAGGCACTAACCATCTTGTTTGCGACAAAAAAAAAAAAAGAAAAGAAAAAACATGCAGGTTCCTTCCGCAAGTCCTGCCAGCACGATTTCTAGCTGGAAAATCCAGCGATTCCTTTCTTGGAAAATCCAGATTCCATTTTTTACGTCGGTAAATATCCTTGATAGTCAATTCGGTTCCTATGACATATGATTTTGAGCCCACAACATTCTTAGTGACTTATAATGCTGCTTTAGAGCTAGTTTCTTTACCATTTTGCAGTGAACCATTGTTCCTGTATAAAGCAGTGAGGACCCCCCCCCCCCCCTCAAGCAAGCGCTAAGGCAGGAACATGCAATACACCGCCAGCTTGGCCATTTCGATCCATGGACTGCAGTTTTGTGCTTATCATGCACTCATCAGCATGGAATACAAAAGTTACCCAGTTGGAGGCAAAAATCCTCTTTCCCAAAAATCGTCTATGAGTCGTATCCTTTGATACCAAAAGCCCCCAGGACCTTTGAACTTCACGAACAGTAAATTGTTGGGTACTTGTTAGTCTCTGACTCTGACGATCATCTCGTTTATTCGTTACTAGTGACCTCACAGATCTGCGTTTTGCTTCATGTTTAGTCACTTAAAAAAAACTGAAAATAGATTTCTTAAATTTATTAATTCCTTTAGCTTCCAACTGCCAAATCTTTCAAACCTCATCCACTTGAATTAACTTACAGTATCTCGTATACCAAGTGTTATCGTTGGCAAACCTAAAGTACACAATGACTGTAGTGGCATCTCTTTTCAATTTGCATCTGCCAACAAAATTCACGGAAGCTTGTAAATGTCTAACTTTTAGTAATAAACAAATTTCTGTTTTTATCCAAAAAGTTATTGTTAAAGCATATCATAAAATTGTGTTTTGATTTAGAGTAGTTTAAAAGAGTGTGAATATATTTACAGACTTTTGTAATTCTACTATCTCAATTCTAAACTATTACAGCTGAATTACGTCATCGTCTAAAGTTTTGCATCGCAGTGCCATACAGCAAACCAAAGTTTACTAACAGTGGTTTCGTATTAACCGTGGTCGTATTAAAAGAAGTTATAAGAAGATACTTTAAAATGAAACCAATGCATATTGCAAAAGCAGATCTATACCCTTAATTTTACTAAAAACCTGAAGCACAATTATGAAATGGAATTTCTGTCTTATTCAGTTGACGTTAAAAATACAATATTACATTTTTAAAAATGCATTCTTTTTCAACAAAAATGTTTTGGAATCGAGCCATTTTCATTTTTTCCACAGAGGGGGTGAAAACCATCTTCTGCTGCTAAACCTGTTCGCCCCTTTTAGAAGCTGAGGAGGTCGTTAAGCATCGATCAATGCAAATATACGAAACGTTCTAAGAGGGATGCAACTGGAAATGATCTTTTACTTATCTTCAAGGTTCTTAGTGTGGATTAAAAATGTAATTGATACCACGGATTCTCCAACCTTTTCCAACTCACGTACAAAAGATAAAGATTAGCGGTTGCCATTTTCCACGTGGTGACTAAGTGAAAAAAGTAGAGACTAAAAATGTTAATATCCTTCGCGACTCTCCACAACAATATCCCTGATGTACAGGACCGTCATTTCGAATTTCTCCAGGGGGGGGGAGGCAAAGGGTGTGTACACAATGTAAATTTGCCAAAAAAAATAGCTAAAACCACGGCTACTTTCATGAAAATAAATTGATTTCTCAAAGTCAGGAGGGGGGGGATTGACCCCCAACCCCCTTCCTGAACTCGAAATGACGGGCCTGTTGTTGTACAGCTTTACCGCGGAGAGATGGAGGGTGGAACGGATCACTTGATTTTGAAAGTATTTCAATTGTTAACAAATAGAAATTGGCAAGAGAAAAACAGTTGAAATCATTCCGTTGTCCTTCCTCGTCGGCCACATCGGTTTCCAATCACGTAAACTTAAGGCTTAGCCGCATTTAAATCAGTGAGTGCAAAAACAACATCAGTCAAGAATTTCAAATATTTCAGTTTTATAAGACGGAAGTTTCAAGCACATTCTATCAAATGCAGAAAAATTTCTTCTTTCTTAAGGTACTATTGTTTCAAATTTTCGTTCACACCAAAAATCGCGAAAAATGTTTTAATAGTTTTCAATTAATATCTTCGTTAATTAATGTCATTCGAAGAGGAGACCAAGCTAAGAACGCTCTCGATTAACTTTCCTTTCGAACAGATTTTTTTTAAAAATGGGTCCATCCGTTTTGGCGCTAAATTGCCTCCGACAGATACATAGATCGACAGTTAAACAGACACGTCAAACTTATAACCCGCCGATGAGTAAAATTCGGCATTTTTGATCTTTTTTCTAAGAGCTCTGGTAAATTTATTTAAAATGGTAGAACGATCAAACATGACTTATTTTAAAGCTAAAAGAATGAATTTTGATTTGTGGATAAAATTAAACGGTTTAAGTTAAGCCTAAATAAAAATTTTCCCGGGTCAATTCGCGGTTAAAAAAGTGCCGTTTTCGTCATTTCAAGCATGAAAAAGTATATGAAGAACTGGCAGTGGGGTTCCAATTTTTTTTCTCTTGCACCCAGATATAAATACTAGAAGCACAGAAAAGAATAAGATGATACAAGTAGTCCTTCATTATGAAAAAATTGCTTAAACTTGAGAAAAAACGAAAATTGGTATTTTTCACTCCCCAAAAACGGCCTGTGGAACAGGTAGTAAAAATTTACAAAGGCATGGAGTAAAAAGGTGTTACATTGCCCTTTGAAATAAAATAAAAACTGTCTTGTTATTCCAAGGCATTAGAGAGGCATTAGAGAGATGCTTTTAAACTATGAGAAAAAATGAAAAATATCCTTTTTCAATCCCCAAAAACGGCCTGTGGAATATGTAGTAAAAATCTGAAAATGTATGGAGCAAAAAGGTATTACATTGCACTTTAAAAGAAAACAAAAACTGTCTTGTTATTCCAAGGCATTAAAGAGATATAAGCCTTCTAAGTAAGATGATTATTATAAAAAAAACCTTAAACTTGAGAAAAAATGAAAAATGACCCTTTTCACTCCCCAAAAATTGCCTGTGGAACACTTAGTAAAAATTTGCAAATGCATGGAGGAAGAAGGTGTCACATTGCACTTTAAAATAAAACAAAAATTATCTTGTTATTCCCAGGCATCAAAGAGATAAGGCCCTATGAAAATTGAAAATTCATGCAAGATTGTTTTGGCATAAGTTAAAGCAATTATGAGCATAAATAAAGTTTTTTTATGCAAGAACTCTAAAAATATGTAACCTCAACTATACAATTCAAAATATATCGTAAAATGGTTGTAATTTATTTGTAATGTTGACACAACGGAAAAAATTGTACTTAAAACCAGGGATCCGAATGTCCACACATCAATTAAAATTGCATTTAAAATTTAATTGCATGTCGCTAAGAAGTTTCTAGTTTTACATTTACATTTGAATGAAGTTACAAATTTTTTCACAAAAATCCGAAATTTCTACATCTTTTTCGAAACAGCTACAACTAAAAGGGATTTTTGCTAATTTATTATTTATTAGAGTTTATCTTCATAATATTTAGTTGCACATCCATTACAAATTAAAAGAAAACTCTGATAACAGAGACACTAAAAAACGTTTTAATTACAACTTTTTCAAATGTTTCTACAACACAAACTAGATATTTTGCGATATACTTCGAATTATATATTTAATGATACATATTTTTACTTTTGCAGTTCTGGCATAAAAATAGTTTGTGTTCATAACTGCTTCAACTTATGCCAAAACAAATTTTTGCATAAATTTTCAATTTTCAGAGGAGTGATTTCCTACCAACTCACCGAATGGGGGTCGCACGACCGACTCGGATTTTCTTTTAATTTGGCACACATGTTGATCATATAGAGGCATGGAAAAGTCCAAATTGTTAGGTTCCTGCTCCACTTATTTTCTGAGATACTTGCCCTCAAAGTTTGTCCGCCACGTCAAAATACTAACAGAGGTGGCGCTAGGAAATGTCCGACAGGGGGGCAAGCTTGCCCGACAGGGGAGCACAGGTATAATTCAAAAATTTAGTTACCCCCCCCCTCTGTCCCCAGTTTTTTAATTTTTTTATGATGCATTCGATTGAAAGGTAATCGTTCTTATCATGAAACTAAAACTAAATAGTACAAGTACAAAGATTAAAAAATTTTAAAACCCCCAACCCAGATTAAAATGAACTACACTGCTCAAAAGCATTTTAAATTTCAATATATTTAATTTTTTTCGAGAGGACAATGTAAACACGGAAAAGGAAAGATACTCCTTACTAGTAAATTTGTCAGTCGCAAAAGCAGAATAAAGAGGAAAAATTGAGTATTCTTTTAAAACCTCATACTAAAATCAATTTAGCCCTGGATTAGGAGCGGTTTCTTCAGGCCCGTCATTTGGGGGGGGGGGCAATTGCCCCCCTGGTTTTGAGAAGTCAATGTATTTACATATAAAGGTGCATGGTTTTTGCTGTTTTCCGATAAAATTGCATTGTGTTTGCACCCTTTGTCCCCCCCCCCTGAAAAAACTTGAAATGACGTCCCTGGGTTTCTTATTGCTTTATACAATTACTAGTATTTTAATTGTTAACAAATAGAAAATGGCTACAGAAAAACATTTTTAATCATTGAGTTTACTTTTCCCGTCTTCCGACAATCGTAAATCGTAATATACTATATCTAATATCATAAATTTAAGGCTAAGCCGCATTTGCTAAAAAACGTTAGTTAATATTCGAATGCTACATAACATGGAAGTTCCAAACACATTCCATCAGACGAACTTTTTTTTCTTTCTTTTGATACCGTTGTTTTAGCTTTTCAAGTATTTTTTCTCTTCAAAAATAGGGAAAAACGTTTTAAAGGTTTTTAATTACTATCTTCGTTTTTTTATGTTATTCGAAGACGCGACCTAGTTTGAACAATCTCAATCAACTCTCCTTTCAAACTTTTTTTTTTGAAATCGGTCCATCCGATTAGGCTCTAGAGTGCCACAGACAGATACACAGATCGACAAACACACAGACACGTCAACTTTATAACCCCCTTCCTTGTTGCGTCGGGGGTTGAAAATGAGGATCCTTAAAAATGAGGATTGAGAATTTCAGAGGATACACGAAAAGAAAAAAGGAAATGAAAAACAAATGAAGTGCAATTGAAATTAATAAATAAAAAGAATTAGCTTATAAACTATTCTGCTTGAGAGAGAGAAATAGGAGCGAAACAAAAGTATCAACACTTTTTTGTTCCCTCGCCTCCAAACACACGAAGTGTGTAGATTTAATTTTTCACTCGTTGATATCTAAATGTGCACATTTTTAAATGAAAGAAGGAAAAAAGAAAACATCAAATTCAAATTGCTCCTTCTCCTATTGTTAAAAAAAAGCATTGCAAAAGTTTATAACACACTTACGCAGTTACTTCTGAGTTCTGGAGATGATTTACATCTGTTCTATTCTGTTAAATTTTAATTCGTTCAAATATTGCTCCAATTTTTTTCTTCTTGCTAAGAAAGAAGTAACTCCGTCAATGAAAAGTTTTCGAGTTAGAACTGGGGTGGGCTGCGTTCGCTTCTTTAGCTCGCTATGCAATGCGCGGGAGCCCGCTAAGTAGGAAAAAGGGGTCTAATCCCCGCGCTCCTCGACAGTTGGTGGGTGACAAAAGCTCTCAGAGAAACACGTGTTTAGCGGCTGGGTTTAAATGAGGTTGGGGTAATTAAGCAGTTTTTTTGTCGTTGATAATTATCAGATTCTCAGAAAGTGACAATGAATGTCCGTTTGCCATGCTGCTGGCGATTTACGGGTCGGAACCGCTGGTGAGAAAAAAAAAAGTAAGATTTGCCCTTTTCAACCTGAACAAAAATAATTTTCTCCAGCAGAACTTAACGTTCGTCCAAGAGATACGACGGCAGCTCGTCGATTCCTCTTGTCGCTACCCAATTTCCCGAAGGTTCTCGTGTTCGATATTGGTCTGAAATCGTGTAATTTGTCGAGTATTGAGTATGTTTTAGAAATAAAAAATAGTTCTTTTCGTTGAATGATTTTATTCGTAGAAAATTACCAATTCGTCGGAATCAGAAACATTTTCGGCGCTCAAATTTCTGTCGGTAAATGTGATCGTCGGAAATTTTTTCCCGACGAAGCACGAAATTTTCCCCGATGGGGGGCAAGACGTTCCCGACAGGGGGGCAATTGCCCCCCTTGCCCCATAGCTAGCGCCGCCACTGAATACTAAAAAAGTAATGTTATTTAACCATTTTTTATAAAAAATCGTACTCATGCAAAATAAAAGTGTTAGATATCTATGGAAACTAGTTACTCCAGGCATTCCGGAAAAAAAATACTAGAACGTTCATAATGAAAATTGCCAAGGTACAGGGCTCTTTGAAGTTATCACCACAAAAACTTGATTTTGCAGATTTTGCTAAAATTGAGGCATTTATTACAAAAAAAGGCAAACAAAACCAAAGGTTTTCTCACTTTCTGGTAGTGTACAGGTCCTCCCTGTAAATTGCTACGCAATAAATTTGTTGGGTTTCTCACTCCTTCTTGGAAATATTTTAGCTTAAAGATAAGCCATAAGGCAAAAAATGTGTTTTTGGCCATCTTGGCAGCCATTTTTCTCATAAAGGGGGAGCAGTAGAAACTTTAATTTTTTTTTTTAAAACAAGCCACTGATATGTTAGCTATTCACAGGAAAAGAGTTTACTTTTGGTTATTTCTCCCATTAAGAGATATCCTGCTGAGAGTATATGCATGTTTTTCGCGACGACCATATGCTTTTGTTCCCCCTCTCATGGACTTAAAATTAATTAAACCAAAAAATAATGATATATTTATTAATAACTGTATTATCTACCCAATATGTCATGAAGTTTAATTTATTAAATCATTGAACAATAAATTAGATAATTGATGAAAACAAGAAATAGTATTTCTCTGATGCCTGAGCTTTATGCATTAATAATTATAAAGCACTAAATACTTTCTTGAGAAATTAATTAACATAAAGGAGCTCTAAATATTTATATTATAAGCAATACCCAATCTTGTGATTGGGATACTTCTGTTTTTAATAGAAGAATTTCTTGAATATCACATGAATATCAGGAAAATAAATGAGGTCTTTTCGTTTGATGTAGGATATTTTATGACAAATTTCATTTGATGGGCTACTAACTGAGCATGGTGATAAAGAGCTATTAATTTCAGCATCGAATTCCATTTTACCTTATTAACAGTTAAATATTTACAAAATAATTAAATAAATAATTTAATATAAAGCCCTGCTTGAAGAATTAAAATTAGTGCAACTAATTTATTCCCATACTGATCTTTACAAAACTGACATGTGTTGAGCACTGATAAAAACTGACAAGAATAAGTTTACTCACTAAAATACTAGTTTACAGATACTATAAAGCGTACATTCTATTTTCTACAAAATAATACTGCAACGAAGAACAAGGGTATAAAGTGGTAGGTACTAAAGAATTTCTTGAAAAATCAATTAAAATAAAGGAGCTTCGAATATTTATCTCATAGGCAATACCCAATCTTGTGATTGGATGTTCCTGATTGATAGCTATAAACAGGAGGATACCCGTGTTCTTTGTTGCAGTATTATTTTGTAGAAAATAGAATGTATGCTTTATAGTATCTGTGAACTAATATTTTAGTGAGTAAACTTTTTCTTGTCAGTTCGTATCAGTGCTCAACGCATGTCAATTTTGTAAAGATCAGTATGGGAATAAATTAGTTGCACTCATTTTTATTCTTCAAGCATGGCTTTGTATTAAATTATTTATTTAATTATTTTGTAAATATTTAACTGTTAATAAGGTATAATTTAAAAGAAACTGAAGATTTAGAAAACAGAAGAGTAAGGGCCCTGCTCCACATTGACGTAAAGCAGAAAAATAAAGCAGAAACGTAAAAATATTATTGGAAAAAAAAATAGAACCGACTTCAGTTGGAAATTGCTCTAAAAGTAAAAAATAATTTTTTTCTTTGAACACTATCGAAACTACTTTTATACATAAGTTTTGAAGTCGGCGCAAAAACGATAGGTAAAATGATATTTAACCAAATTTTGCCAACATTTTTTCAGAGAAACCATTGAAAATGAAAAGCAGAATATTTGTACCATTACACGAATGTGTGGTAATCAATGAAATGAATCCATTAAAATTTAGATTTATAGTTGAATTGTACTCGTAGTTGCGTATGATTCTATATATTGTTTTTTGCGCTGACTTCAAAACTTATGTTTAAAAGTAGTTTCGATGGTGATCAAAGAAAAAATTTATTTTTTACTTTTTAGAGCAATTTCCAACTGAAGTCGGTTCTATTTTTTTTCCAAAAATCTTTTATTTCATTCTTTTTAATGTAAATGCACTTAAAATAATCAAAATATAGTTAAAAAACCATGCAGCTGTTCAAAAAACTTGCTAACCTGGACTCGATCTCATTCCATCAGGAACTTCAACCCGACGCGTTTAACCACTTGACCATCGGGTCGCTCATTGAAGTAAGGATTTACGATAGCACATATTGTTTTAAATAACATGAAATTTTAGTTTTTCGATCATAACTTTTTTTCTAGTGAAAAAATATCGTCATATGAATACATGGTACCTAAGTTAACCATCTGCTATCGATTTAAAAAAAATCGTCCAAATCGGTTCAGTAGATCAGATGTCAAAATTCAGTAGATCAAAAAAAAAACATACGCTTTGAATTGAGAACCTCCTACTTTTTTGAAGTCGGTTAAAAATTGAAAGTAAAAGTAAGTAATTTGAATTGTGGGAGAAGGAGTTAGAGTAAGACTTGGAAAATTGGTGCAAGTTTTTGAATTTCATGGAAAATAATTTTCAACTAAAGTGGACTCTTTAGCTTTTTTCAAACACCACAAATCAAAATCTTATTTTTTAAAAATTTGTGTCACTTTAATGGTCGTTCATATCCCCCACCCCCTCGCAGTGCAAAAAAACATTACACAGCAGATTTTGCCTAATAACTCAACATTCATGGTGTTTGATACATTTTATTTGTTTGTAATGATGTTTTTTGGTCACAACCAATATGAAAATCACAAAAAAATAGTTACTTTAATTTTTAACATATATTTATCATCTTCAGAATTTTTGACTTTTAATTTTACCTTGAATTTGACGTAAATGCAAGGTATAAAATACAGAATTTTATAAAGGTACAAAAATTAACATAATATAATTGATTGTGTATATAATTTTTGAAAAAATAATATAAGTGCCGCAAATCAAAAACCATTTATTGCCACAATCGATTCAAAGCCCCCAAAAATGGCGCAAACGTCCATAACAAAATTCTACAGCATCGAAGGACCCCATTGCCAATTTTAACAAAGATCCGACCAAAACTGTCATTTTGTACTATAAAAAAATATGGGGTAGATCCCCATGGGGGGATGTACCTGCATAAAGACATTACAATCATTAAAATCATTAAAAAAAGAAAAAAAAAAAAAACATGCAGCTGTTCGAAAAAAATCCTTGCAGGCCTGGACGTGATCTCATTCCATCAGGAACTTCAAACTGACGCGCAATAAAACTTGACCATCGGGTCGCTCATTGAAGTAAGGATTTACAATAGCACATATTGTTTTAAATGACATGAAATGTTAGTTTTTCGATCATAACTTTTTTTCTAGTGAACAAATATCGTCATATGAGTACATGGTACCTAAGATACACCATCTCCTATCGATTAAAAAAAAAATCGTCCAAATCGGTTCAGTAGATCAGATGTTATGTGCGAACAAACAAAAAAAAAAGTATACGCTTTGAATTGAGAACCTCCTCCTTTTTCGAAGTCGGTTAAAAATGGAATTCGATGCTGAAATTAATAGCTCTTTATCACCATGCTCAGTTAGTAGCCCATCAAATGAAATTTGTCATAAAATATCATACATCAAACGAAAAGACTTCATTTATTTTCCTGATATTCATGTGATATTCAAGAAATTCTTCAATTAAAAACAGGAGTATCCCAATCACAAGATTGTGTATTGCTTATAATATAAATATTTAGAGCTCCTTTATGTTAATTAATTTCTCAAGAAAGTATTTAGTGCTTTATAATTATGAATGCATAATGCTCTGGCATCAGAGAAATACTATTTCGTGTTTTCATCAATTATCTAATTTATTGTTCAATGATTTAATAAATTAAACTTCATGACATATTGGGTAGATAATACAGCTATTAATAAATATATCATTATTTTTTGGTTTAATTAATTTTAAGTCCATGAGAGGGGGAACAAAAGCATATGGTCGTCGCGAAAAACATGCATATACTGTCAGCAGGATATCTCTTAATGGGAGAAATAACCAAAAGTAAACTCTTTTCCTGTGAATAGCTAACATATCAGTGGCTTGTTTAAAAAAAAATAAAGTTTCTACTGCTCCCCCTTTATGAGAAAAATGGCTGCCAAGATTGCCAAAAACGCATTTTTTGCCTTATGGCTTATCTTTAATCTAAAATATTACCAAGAAGGAGTGAGAAATCAAAGTTATGCATTGTGTAACCATTTATAGTAAACATCTGTACACTACCAGAAAGTGAGTAAACCTTTGGTTATGTCTTCCTTTTTTTGGAATAAATTCCTCAATTTTAGCAAAATCGGGAAAAACAAATTTTTGTGATGGCAACTTCTAAGAGTGCTGTACCTTAACATTTTCCGTTATAAACATTGCCATATTTTTTTCTGAATGCCAGGAGTAGCTAGTTTCCGTAGATATCAAACACTTTCATATTGCATGAGCAGAAATTTTAAGAAAAAATTATTAAAAAACATTAACTTTTTGATATTTTGAAGGTCCGGACAAACTTCGAGAACCCGTATCTCGGGAAATAAGTGGAGCAGGTAACTTTCTTTTTGGGCTTTTCCATACCTCTATACCATCAATCTGTGTACCAAATTAAAAAAAAAAACCCCGTGTCGGTCGTGCGACCAACTTTTTTTTTTTTTTTCGGTGATTTGGTATGGAATCGCTCAGAGGGTTATATCTCTTTGATGCCTAGGAATAACAAGACGGCTTTTGTTTCCTTTTAAAGTTCAAGGTAATGTCTTCTTGCTCCATGCATTTGCAAATTCTTACTACCTGTTCCACAGGCCGTTTTTGGGGAGTGAAAAATGATATTTTTCATTTTTTTCTTATAGTTTGAAAGCTTATATCTCTTTAATGCATTGGAATAACAATACAGTTTTTATTTCATTTTAAAGGGCAATGTAACACATTTTTACTCCATGCATTTGTAAATTTTATTACCTGTTCCATATGCCGTTTTTGGGGAGTGAAAAAGGCCAATTTTCATTTTTTCTCAAGTTTAAGCAATTTTTTCATAATGAAAAACTACTGGTATCATCTTATTTTTTTCTGTGATTCTAGTAACTGGATGCAAGAGAAAAAAAAATTGGAACCCCACAGGCTGTCCTTCATATACTTTTTCATGCTTGAAATGACGAAAACGGCACTTTTTGAACAGCGAATTGACCCGGGAAAGTTTATATTTAGGCTTAACTCAAACTGTTTATTTTGATGCACAAATAAAAGTTCATTCTTTTAGCTTTAAAATAAGTCATGTTTGATCTTTCTACCATTTTAAATACATTTACCAGAGCTCTTAGAAAGAAAATCCAAAATGCCGAATTTTACTCATCGACGGAGCAAAAAAAATGACTATATCTCGAGAATAAAATTTTTTCGAGAAAAAATAAAACGGTTTGGAGGTACAGAATATTGGTGCATATCACCTACCAAGTATCATCAAAATTTAAAATGGTGCGGCACGAAAATTTCTGAAAATTTGTTGATTTTATATGGAATGACCCATACAACATGTGACGCTTCCGAAAATTATTAAAACATTTTTTATATAATGGGAAAAGTGTTCGGACATGCAGCTCATAAGATGCGTAATCAGGTTTAACATCAAAAATTAAATGAGCATTTTTTCAAGATACCGCTAGAAAGAAATTGCTTTCGATGGCTTTTAAATATTTTAAAGGGGAATACCCTCCCTCCCCCCGCCCATGAGTCTCCCAACTTGCTCCTAATGTTCCTGCTTTTGAACGGTTCACCCATCTAACCCGGTTAATATAATGTTCTATTCCCTGCCAAACTGAAAAATTGGCTTTGTAACTGTCGAAAACTGAAAAAAAAAAAAATGGAGAGAGGGGGGCATTTGTAAAACATGGGGGGGGGGGTTATGGGGGAAAACTGGTTATATCTGGATTCAGGGGTCCATTTACATAAGAATGAACAAAAATGGGTAAGAGCATTTTAAATATTTTCTTTTTCGTAACTTAATGTATCCCAATAACCCAATATTCAGGATTATATTTCACCCCGTTAAAAGTGTACTGCGGATGAAAAAAATATACTGCTAACATAAACACGTGATCAATATTTTTAAGGGTTCTTTCGGTGTCCAAAGTTTTATTCTGATCGGTAGGAAATTTCACCCCGTTAGAAGTGTTTCTTGCAGATTAAAAAAAAAAAAAAACACGCGTTCTATATTTTTATGTGAACTCTCGATGGGAATCAGTGATTGACACTTCGGTAGGTTAACTTGTGAGTAAATTTTCATTTGGTAAAAGACTGATGCCAGGATGATTAATATTAGTCTGTGGGCCAAGTGCAAATATCGTTCAGGTTCGTTTACCAATCTTAGGGACTACGAGAACTTGCTTGAAATCTATTAATATTGATGTACTCAATCGAAAAATCCAATGTTCCCAAGCGGAACTTGTCTCATTAAGTTTTAATTAGTAATTGAAACACGAACTCTTTTCCTTGGCCTGCTCACTCTTTCACTAGAGACGTTGTCCCTAGGTGGCGCTATTGCACAAAATATTTGCAATCTAAAATTTTAATAAACAGTTTTTCAATCATAATTTTACTTTTTTACTCGATTTTACATTTCAAAATATATTAATACGTTTTGAATCACTCACTTTTTTCGCTGTGTGACTTAATATAAAATCAAAATCGAACATTGTATCAATCCGCCAGGCGTTTCAGATATTCTCATTCTTTATTTTTGATCAAAGAGCGCCAGTTCGCGCGGTTTCGTTTCGCGTCGCTGTCTTTTATGGCTTGATATCCCCTTTTGGCGATGTTTCACAAAGAGCAACTTTTAGTGGAACGACATTGTTGTATACCGTATTTTTTGCCGTATAAGACGCACCGTCTTATACGGCATAAATTTAAGATTAATTAAAATTGGGGGATTTAATTTAAAATTGGGTGTGTCTTACACGGCGAAAAATACGGTAATATTGCGTTTTTTACGCTGCTATTTTGAATAACGTTTGATTTTTCAAAATTTTAATTAAATCTTATAAAATTGAGTGTTTATTGTTTTTGCTACATAACTTGCAGTCGTGAAAGGAGTTAGTGTAGGAGATATAGAGATTAAATAAGAACCAGTTTAGACATTTTTTGTTGCTGCTTTATTTCTAGAACATAAATTAACTATTACTGTTTTTCAGAAAACCAATACTTATAAAATCACAGGCCCGTCATTTGGGGGAGGGGGGGAGTCAATTCCTCTCCTTCCCGGCTTTGAAAAATCAATTTACATGTAAGCGGGCGTGGTTTTTGTCATTTTTGGTGCAATTTACATTGTGTATGCAGTGTTTGCCCCCGCTCCCCTGGAAAAATTTGAAATAGCTTGTGTAAATACATATAGGATATATAAGCAAGGGCGGATACAAGGGAGGGGCGATGGGGGCGATCGCCCCTCCCTTGAGGGACTCTTCCACAGCGGTTCTTAGATTTTGAAGTTCAAAAAAGGCAGTTTTAGTTGATATTTGATGATATTAAGAGAAAGGGTGAGGATTCGGAGCTCTGATCTGGAAATTTTTCGAAATGGAAGACCAAAACATTTGTAACCAACATGTGTTAACAAGGGTGCATGGAGAAAAAAATGGGCAAGTAAGAAAAAAAAACTCAATCGCCCCTCCCTTGGAACATTTCTGGATCCGCCCTTGTATATAAGGGACTGATTTGTTACCACGAATAAGTAAGTTTTGAACGACGTCAATCGTCGCCAAATATGATTCGTGACTTTTTCCGTCAATTTTGAGCTTTTAAAAGTAATGCATATTGTATGATGTGCTTTAATAAATGTAATTTAAAATTTTAAATGAAACCATTAAGATCATGACAGGACCTATAGTCTGTGGGCCAAGCACCGATATCGTTCAAGTTCGTTTACCAATTTTAGGGACTACGGGAACTTGCTTGAAATCAACTAATAGTGATGTACTCAATCGAAAAATCCAATGTTCCCAAGCAGACCTTGTCTCATTAAGTTTTAATTAGTAACTGAAATAGGGACTATATTCCTTAGCCTGTTGGCTCATTCACAACAAAAATTGTCTCTAGGTGGCGCTGTTGCACAAAATATTTGCAATTTAAAATTTCAATAAACAGGTTTTCTACCCTAGTTTTTCTTTTTCATACGATTTTATGTTGCAAAATATATTAATAAGTCATAATATACTTACTTCACGTCTTTTGTGATTCAGTTACTAAGAAAATCACAAAAATGTATCAATCCACATTTCCGCTTGTTCTTAATCTCGTTGTTTCGTTAATGGCACTATATAATCCAGTCAATGAATACATTATAGAATGCATGGAATATGCGAGAGTATTTGACTACAGAATATTGTTAGGGGTAGTTAGTAAGTTAATATACTGAAAGTCCCCGACCCTGGGGGGTGAGCTAAAGGTGGGGGGGAGGGGGAAGCAAATTTTGGGTTTCTCGAAAAATCGCGGAAATGGTGGGAAAAATTGGTTTAAAATAAAAATTCAAGCTAAACAAACTTCGTATAACAGTGTTTCTACACATATTTGTCGAATTTTCAATAATTTTCCAGGTGTATATTGTGAAAAAACGAGAAATTTCGGAAAAACTCTCTATTTTTGTCAAGCAACGTTGAATGGTTCTATTTTAAAAAGGGAGACAGCTTGATTACGAAAATGCACGATAGCAGCATTTCCACGTACTCCGATATTATTTTATTTTTATAGAAATGATAAGGAAGAGAAAAAAAAAAAACACCAACACAAATCAACACCTCAAATATACGAATGTAACGAAAAACAAAACAAAACAAAACAAAGAAAAATCCCTTCTCATTCCTTATCTCTCTTATCACAATCACCCCCTGTTTCATAAAATCGGTTGAGACCTGACGCATGCGCGAATTCGAGGAAGGTCGCCGAAAAGAATATCAAACAGTATCTATATATCCATCTATATATACATATAAATATATAGGCAGAGACAGACACATATATATGATATTTAACGTAATTATCCGCCCCTAGAATTCCATTTTCGTATATTTTGCCATCTATCTTTAATGGCCTGTAAAAAACTAATGAGACAATATTTTTTCGGGAACATTGTGTTTTTTTCATCTGTAGACTCTAAGGATTCAGAAAAATATCACATTTTGTAGTCCCCGAAGTTGGCAAACGAAACCATGTTTCTAAGCATCTTTTCTGCCTTCGGCCCACAGACTATATGACGCTGTTGTTCCAAAAGCAACCATCAATCAGTTTTGAATTTGAATGGTCAGTCTGGTATATGCGACTCGAAACCCCTCAGTTTTCGTAATGTTGTAGTTAATCGAAAGCGGAGCTAATAAGAGAAATCGGTTCAGCTTCCTACTAACTCTTGACTAATTAAATGGATTTATCAAGGTTAGCAGTGTGTCCAGCTACGCACATTGCACTAATCCCCCTTCCGCAATTCACCTCTTCTGGCAAATGTACTGAATTTCCATTCAATAGAAAGGATTTTATTCCTCAAATGAATAAGCATTTTGAATTGAAACCAGCTCAAACCATGTTTAAAATTTTATAGGAAAGACAAAAGCATTTCACGTTATATCCACTAAATATTTCACAGGTTTTTTTCCTTTTAAAAGCATTTGGTGTAGGACTATATTTTGTTTTCTTTTTCAAATCGGCCGTATTGTTATTATTTACTGACAAACATGACATGGATTCTGACCGTTTTGAAGTAAATAAGCCTTATTTTATTTTCATTTTTGCATTCAAATTCCAA
>JAXGGA010010457.1:0-46729 GCA_038373865.1 Uloborus plumipes | reverse complement strand
GCGCCAATGTTTGCGCCAACTTGGCCAGCCCCAATTTGGGGCGAAAAAATTTGGGCGAAAAACAATATTTTTTGAATTGGTTTTAAAATTTGCGCTAGGCGATTTTTTGCAAAAAAATCCACTAATATTTAAAATCGGCGATATTTAGAAAATGAATCATTGTAAAACATTTGCTTTGCATTGTTTCGTGGCAAACTATGGGTGTAAATGTTCGAATTGCTATCTTGCTCACTCCTAGCACTATTTTAACACTAAGGCATCTACAAAGAAATTTACACGTAAAAGGAAGTAGTGTGGGACCCATACCAGATTTTTTTTTCCGCGATCACAATACTTCCTTTACTACGTAAAAGGAAGTAAAAATCACTCAAATTTGAGTCTAAATTTTGATTTTGCTCACCCCCGAATGAATGTTCAGTAGTTTATTCGACTTGTCAGCTCGTGCATATGTACCTACCAACATAAACCGCCGAAAAATCCTTTTCAACTCCCCCGAGTTAATTACGACGAATTTTCTCGTGACGTCTGTATGTACGTACTGTCTAAAATTTTTTCGTGCGACCTCCGCCTTATCTGCGCACGCGCCAAGTCTCTTTGGACTTTCTCGAAATGGGGAGGAAAAGCAACGAGGAATAGTCCGCGAACTAAAGCTGAAAGCATCGGGTAGTGCGCATCCAAAACCTAACTCCCCTTTTTCAGATGGAAGCGTCCGACCTTGCCAGTCGCCCAAAACGCAAACAGACAGTATGTGCGTATGTATGTATGTGAGTCGCATAACTCAAAAACTATGTGCCGTAGAAGCTTCTAGCTTGGTATGTAGGCTCTGAGGATGGTCTAGTTGTGCACCTCCTCTTGTGGTTGCATTCGAATGTTCCCAAGGGGGTGTTTTACCCCTTTTTTTGGGGTAAATTAGTGTTAATTTCAATGCAGACTCAAGTGATATGAACTGGCGCGACCACTTGGCGATATGTCGCCAAGCTTTTGGTCGCCAAGTGTTTGTCGCCAACTTGGCGACATACCGCCAAGTTGGCGACAAATTTGGCGAAAAAACTATTTTTTGAATTTGGGTTCAATCTGGCGCTATTGGCGATATTTTGCGAAACATTTTCTGAATGATCTTAAAATCAGCAATATTTAGAAAATTAACTATTGTAAAATATTTTTTGCATTGTTTCGTGGCAGATTAGGGGAGTAAATATTTGAATTGTTACCTTGCTCACTCCAAGCACTTTTTTTAACACTTAAGGCAACTATTAAGAAATTTACACGTAAAAGGAAGTAGTGTGGGGTCCATACCAGATTTTTTTAAATTTTGATTCATTCGCTTTTTTTTTATATTCAAGGTGTCTTACCAAGTTGCTTTTATTAATAAGATGTATTAATATTTGAATATTTATATTACTTAATTTCAAATTAAAAATGTTACCAAAGTGTTTATTAGTGATACTAATATTTGAAACTTTTATACTTGAATTAAATACATATTAAGTCTGTTTTCTTTTCAACTTAAACCCCAATTCCTTTTAAAACTAATGTACACTGCTCGACATTGAAAATGCAACACCAAGAAGGAGTGGTCAGAAATTGATGAAATTTGGTAAGAAGACAGAGACAGCATGGAACAATAAGTGAAATTTATTTCAAAATAAATAAGCAAAATTTAGAGCGAGGACGGCGTCGGCTCAGTAAGAAGTAGGACCACCGCGGACAGCGATGCACGAAGAAACACGTCTAGGCATGGAGTCAATAAGCCTGCGGATGGTGTCCTGAGGGATGGCACTCCATTCCCTTTCAACCATTTGCCACAGTTCGTCCTCTGAACGACAGGTTCTGCAAACGGCGTCCAATCACGTCCCACACATGTTCGATTGGTGGAGAGTATGGTGGCCAGGAAAGCATCTGTACACCTCGTAGAGCATGTTGGCTGATTCGAGCACTGTGAGGCCGGGCGTTATCCTGTTGAAAAATTGCATTTGGCAGACCCTGAAGGTAGGGGATTGCCACCGGCCGCAGTACATTATCTACATATCGTTGGGCCGTCATAGTGCCCCGAATACGAACTAGAGGTGATACGGAATTGTATGCAATAGCGCCCCAAACCATTATGCCACGTTGTCGCGCTCCACAGTTACTGCTGGATTCGATCTTTCTCCACGTCGACGCCACACACGTATGCGATGACTATCGCCGGACAAACAGAAGCGGGATTCATCTGAGAACACTACGGTTTGCCATTCTACCATCCACGTCGCTCTGGTCCGGCACCATTCCAAACGTTGGAGTCTGTGCTGTGAGGTCAATGGCAGTCTTCTTAGCGGGCGCCGTGATTGCAGGCCACGTGCAAACAGTCGACGGGAAATGGTTCTGGTCGACACAGGAACATCCAGGGTACCTTGCACGTGCTGCAGAATCGACGTACAAGGGACTTGCGGGTCCGCCAAACTTGTCGGTGAATCCGTCGATCCAAGCGGTCTGACGTCACTCTGGCTGCACCTGCACCCCTCAATGTGGCTACATTTCCTCTTTCCAGCCATCTCCGACACAGCCGATGCACAGTGCTTGCATCCATCTGGGTATCAGCTGCAATTTGACGTATGGACTAACCTCCCCTTCTCAGTCCGATCACCATACCCCTTGTAAAGTCGTCTATATGCTGGAAGTGTCTTCGTTGAGGACGGCGTGGCATTTCCTCCTATCACACGTATCCTTCGAGACAAAAACCAAATTTCTCCGATAATTAGTCTGGCAGAAAAACCAACATGAACATAGCCAGGGGTCTGTCCAGGATTTTTCACAAGGTCCGTTTTTTGTGAAAAACTAAATAATTTTGTGAAAAATCAAATAATTTTGTGAAAATCAAACAATTTTGAAAAAAAAGCAAAAAAAAAAAATTTTTTTTTTGAATTTAATAAAAAATAAAAGTATATTTCATTTATTTTCCTCTTAAAACAGCGTATCAAATATCAAAATGCGAAAAATCCGATTCCTGTAGCGGATGCAAAGAGATTGCAGTTTTCAAAGTGCATCAAACGCATAAAAACGGCATATAAACAAGTTCAGTTTGGTAAAAAAAAATTAAAAAGGCATTTTAAAAGTCTATGATAAACATATTATTAATATCTGTTGACACAATTGATTGAAAAATAAAATGAAATGATCCATCCAGTGTTTAACAATTAGACTCATAAAAGAACAGTTAATTTTGCTTTAAAAATTATAAAATAATGATCTGAACAAAAAATAAAGCGAATTTTCATTTATTTGCCTCCTAATAAAGAGTAATTAGCTTGAAAAATAAGTAAAATTCGATTTTCATATCAGGTGCAGAGAGACATTTTTCAAAATGAAAACGTCAGAAGTACAAAAACGGTAAATAAAATAATTTATCAAAGTCAAATAACTTTAGAATTACATTTCATCAGGTTTATATGATGAATGTCTTTAATAATCACCGACATATTCGCCAAAAAAATTCGGCGCAAAAATAAGAAAGTAGAGAGACATAGCAAAACAAACAATACTACCGGACTTTCAATATTAACAGACGAAAAGTACATAAATTATTCCTGAATATAACCAAAGCACCGCCCTTGCAAGCATCAAATAAAGAATAATAATAATAATTTCCTGCCAAAATAAGATCAAAAAGTCGCACCAAAAACGTCAGATGGCGATAATTTTAAATAGCTGGTCACTCTATCAGAAGCAATCCTATTTTCTCTCCAACCCTAGCTATCTGTTTGCAGTTCTAAGTTCATTACGCAGATAATTGCAATTGGTGTTAATTCCTTTTTAAGTCAAGAGCTGGGAGAAAAATCCTTACTCTGCATCTCCAGAGAAATCTATAACAGCAACATCGCAGCAAAGCCATTTTGATTTGCATATGATAAAACAAACAAGCGAGAACTATTAAAGCAAAACAACTACCTTTTTTAAGTTGTTAATTTCTTTAAATGAAGCCGGAGCATAGCAGACAGGAAGTGTACCGACTTTTTTTTTTCTGAAAAAGTGGCGGATAAGCAATTTCCTTCTTTAACTTCAGAAAAGGCCCAAAAATTTATGCTATGAGTTATTTTAATATTAGATTTCCTTTTTGAATGGATAATGGGTGAAATGTCCGTTTTGTTTGATCAGCATTTTGTGAAGAGTCCGTTTTACTTGATCGTATTTTTGTGATGGGTCCGTTTTGCTCGATCGTATTTTTGTGAAGGGTCCGTTAACGGACCCGAATTTCCTCTGGCCAGACCCCTGATAGCCCACTTTTCAACTTCATTCTCTTATATCTTACTTCACGTGCGTCGGAGAGCTGCACGTTTCATATCATTTGCATAACTCAGTGACGTGCGTCTGCGGTAAAATTTGCATGAATTTCTGACCATTCTTTCTTGGTGTTGCATTTTCAATGTCGAGCAGTGTATATTTAGCTGCTGCAATTACTTTTTGTCTGTCTTTAGTTGTTAATGTCCTTAGTTTCAAATTTATGAACAAATTATTTTTCTTGGGAAGGGGTGTGATAACAATCCTTTAAATAAAAAATGAAAAAATTTGGGTGTTTAATAATTATGTTTCAGGAATTTGGGTGCTCAACACTCCCTCCCAAACCCTTGATTTAACATTCTTGGCGGCATTTTTTACATGTAAGGCCTGTGAGACCCCTCCCCCCCCTCCTGAAAGTAAAATTTGAATGCTCTCATTTACTGACGTATCCAGGGATAGATTTTGGGGGGTGCACATCGAACATCGACACTGTGATGAGAAAGGAAAAAAATCAAGAAACATGGTGAAACTTTAAAAACGCAGTATTTCGATTTATTTTTTTCAATTGAACGTTGCTCAAAGATTGATTTTTTTTCTTTTTTTTTTACAAAAATTAATATCATGCAACAAACATATTACGAAAAAAAATCTCAAGCCAAAATCACTCAAGTCTTCATCGGAAAATTGATAGATCATTTATAATTAAAAAAAATAGTTGCATGATAAAAAATATTTTTGAAGGTCCGAGAGTACCAAAATGAACCTTTTGTATATTTTGGTTTTTATGAAGTTTTATTTTATGATTATTTTTGTTTCATTAAAGATAAGATTTTTCTTAGCTTATATGCACGCATTTTCTCATGCAAATTCTAAAAAATGTCCATTTAAACGTCCTTCAGATGTTGGAGAACGTGGGGTAAGATTTAAATAACGGGGCAAATTGGAATGTTAAAACATTTTAACTCTTCTGCGCCATCTACCTAGCAATATACTAACTATATTCTTAAACCTATAGTCGATTGGACGATTGCGATTCAAATATAAATAGACCTAAAAATCAAAGGGAATATATACAACTCATTTTCAAAATTTCATACACATACTAGCTGCCAGGGCAGCTAGATTAGCTTCCTGCGGCATGTTGATGCATAACGTGCCCCTTCTCTAACTTTTACCTCATTTTGAAGTTATATTATTTGATAGAATTTAATGTTCATTCGATTTCAAGGCATACCACGCACGTGGCCCGGCGTTGCACGGGCACTTCGTGCCATGAAAGTAGTAAGGAAATTTTCAAGAAACTACTCCCCGCCAAGGCGGCTCGCTAACAGGCGCTTCACGCCTTCACTTTTTTCCTGCATCAAAAAAATCATACGAATTATTGAGATGCTACGCGTCTTCAAGATGGTGAGGAGAGTTTCAGTAAGTTCAGCTCGCTCAAATTAAAAAAGCAGACATAGATACTCAGTTTTTAACATAAGTAGATGGCTTTTCAACAAATGAATGTTTAAAAATATTACCAGTAGCTAGCGATAAAAATACTACGTAAGTAACTCGCTTATGAGTTTCGTGTTTGATTTAGTTAAGCCTTCATTCCAAATTCTCATTATCATTGTTATCACTGTTTCATAGCAACGACGGTTTGCAAGAATGGATTTCATATTTAATCATTTATTAGGCTTAATCGCTTTAAACTTGACTACTTATTAATTGATATCTTCGCTAATTAAAATCGTATAATCATATAGATTGAAACTAATGAAGCCTGAAAAATTACCTATCTATCGGTACCTGGTTCGACTTTCAGTTCATTGGCGTTCAGGAGAAATAAGCGTGACATAGAAAGATAGAAAGAAAGATAGTTAGAAAGAAAGATAGTTAGAAAGATACTCAGTTTTTAATATAAGTAGATTGTAATATTTTGCACTTTCTGGAAAATTGTTTTTGTTTTTCAGCTACTACTTACTCCTTTTTTTTTAAATCCCAGATGTGCTAATTGATTAATTCATTCATTCGCATTCCTTAATTAATATTTCAACTTGTTTATTTATTCATTTCTAATAAAAATTTTAATAATAAAATAAAAACTTTCATTTCATCCCATGAGAAAAGAAAGTAGAAACTGATCCCTTTTTCTCCAAGGTAAAAATTTACTGCTGAAATGAGCAGTAATGTTTCGATGTAAGTGTTAATATAAAAAACAATTTTTTTTTAAATGTGCGATAAGTTTTTAAACAAAATCCAAATTGTCACATTTTGAAAAAAAAAAAAAGCTGGTGTTTTGTTCATTTTTTCTTTTCGATGTAAAATAATAATATGACAATTTGTTCAAAATAATCTTTAAAAAAGAGAAAATAACAGGAGGAGCAATGCTTAAACACATTTAAATCATTTAAATAATCTGCAATTAATAGGAAGCTTAAACGTCTAACAATGTTTGTGAGAGGCGCGGGTACGTACATCGCTCATTTTCCTCTTACATTTCCACAATTGAAGAATAACAATCAGTTTTGCTTCTTCTTGTCGAAAACAGAAAATAATATGACAATATTTCAGTGTCCATAAAGTATTTTTCATTGAAAAAACCTGAAGCATATTTACATGAAGGTTACATGTTTTTTTAAAATTCGGTGCCACCATTTTTTGTAGTCTTACAAAAACTTGGGGGGGGGGGGGGGGGTGCATTGGTCCCTCGGCACCCCCCCCTGGATAAGCCACTGCTCTCATTATATAATTATGTACTGTTGCCGTACAGGGCCGCGCCAAGCCTGATCGGCGCCCTCGTGCAAATGTCTTCTGAGCGCCTTTTACAGTAGCGTACGATAGTTAACACCAGCTGTGATGTTTTATAGACAAATATAATTTAGAGAAAATAAGTTTCGCGCATAATTTATTTATGTAAAAATAAGAAAAAAAGCGTGTACAACTTGTGCTTTATCAAACTGAAATACATTTATTGAAACATACATTTTTAGATTTAAAAAAACTGGTACTGAAAGAAGAAAACATTACATAATGTATACAAATAATGTATACAATATATATTAATTTAAAATTATCGAACTTAAAACATATGTGAATGTAAATGAGGTAGCATATACATTTAATTAAACGTTCAAAGCAAAGTAAATTATAATATCACATTTTTAAATTTAACGAACCATGCTGACTGTTAATGTATTGATTTCTCAAAGCCCCCCCCCCTCCAACGACGGGCCTGGTTTTCGAGATTTGCAGTCAACTCTCAATCATTTTAAACTAATATTCTATCTCAAATAGTACTTCTCTATTACCTTGCCCTAAATAGACATCCTCATTTTACCGTAAATAAATAACTACAAAATTTAAAAAGTGTGAAGCTGGCTAAAAGTCAATTCCAATTATTACTTTTTAAGTTTAAAAAAATCTGCTCGTGCAAGAGGACACACACACGACTTTCTTACTGCAAATAACTCAACAAATAGGGGCTAAAACAAAACGACGTTTTCGACATAAGCTATACGAAACCTAGTGTCAAGTGCTCTAACACCATTGAAAAGGATGCGACTATTCTATTGTGGCCAATCTGGATAGAATAAAAATTCATAAACAGAAACATTTGTAAGCTGAAACGTGAAAATCTTGACATTGAAAATAAAATATTAATAACATTTAACAAGAAAAATGTAGGAATAACTCTGAATTTTAACTACCGCTTAGAAGAACAAACTACTACTCGTCAAATACTACTCATAAAAAGTTTTCAGATTCATTTGAATTCTTATTGAGCATAACGTGTGGTTTTTCATGCAGCCAAAAATCGGAGCATGAGAAATATTTAACTTTGGAATACCCTGTTCATTTTTACTTCATATCTCAAAATTATTTCGAATTAAATAGCTCCTTGAATACACCCATTGTGTTTTGGAAAATAAATATTTTAAATATCAAAGTTAAAGTACAGTTTAACTTCGATTTAACGGTACCCGATATAGCGATTTCCTCAATTTAACGATACATTTTACTGATCCCGATTCATATGCCTTGAATTTAATGTCAAAACTTCATCAATTTAACGATAGCTTTCATCGATTTAACGATGATATCGGGCATGGCTAAATTATCTCTCATCAAAAACACAGTAGAGTATGTTTAAAAAAACAAATTCTATAACTATTTTACTAGCTAAAACACTAAAAACTATTTTACTAGTATGTCCCAATAGTAAGAATATTCATCCCTCAGTAACTTCCAAACTTCTAGCATTCCAAACAAAATTTTTTACGCCTTGAGAGGAGAGTGATCAATTAAAAAAAAATGAAGTCGAAAAAAGTGAAACCATTTTTTTCAATCCGAGAAAACAACACAAGTATCAATTAAATATTTTTTTAAATAATATAAATGCATGGTTTTCTTAAAGAAGCAAAAGAACCTATACTTGTGTAACAATTCACCTAATTATCAATAGTTTAATCCGTTTAACTTATACTTTTACTTTCCCGATTTAACGATATCCTCGACTTAACCATAATTTTTCAGTCTCTATACAATCGTTAAATCGAGGATACACTGTAGCTCTAAATATCTCTTGCATTCGCATTTGATAAATAATTAATCACACTTCTTTGTCTTTCAAAATATGACTACTAGGTACTGATTATATTTCTGAATTGAAGTATAAAGTGGAGGATAGTTCCTTTAATATCAGCAACTGAAATCTTTTCCGGAAAACCGTTAAAATCCGGATTAGTAAAAAGGCATTAAAGTTAATATGAAATACAAATGCATTGTCCAAAGGTCTTTTTTTCTATTATAAAAAAAACTGGTGTTTGAAGCAAAGAGGAGATAATCGTGTGATTATGGTCAAATTGTTACTTTTTGAAACTTAAAAGTTTACCTAAACTGTTGTCTATAATATGTAAATATTACGCACAAGTAAATAACATGCAAATATGCGTACCGTATTTTTTAATGTATGATAACATAAAGCAGTCGAATCATAACGAACAATTGTTAAAATAAAATACTAAAATATATTGCAGTAGAGAAAATCCTACGTTGGATTGATTCAACGGAAGGAAGAAACCTCTTGAAGAGCAGAAGATTTGCTTGGAACTCTTTTGCTTATAACCTAATGCTGAAATAGCTTACACGGCGCATCATTCGGAAGAAAAGTGTTGAAGTATGCATTAACATCCCGTGTTTCCGGTGTAAAAGTTTAAGCTTTTGAATAGCTTGTTTAGACACAAAAAGGCAATTTTTCCTTTATGGGTAGTCACATACATGTGATTCTTCAGCCGATTGGCGGAAATCAGCCAATTTGATTGGCAAAACATAGCTCCGCCCTTCTACCGATCTGCCTTAAAAAATTTCCCATCCGCTCTAAAATTGTCATTCCATTTAAAATTTCCTCGATCTCTAGACGAAGATAACGAGAGGCGACGCCGATCTACCCAGCTTTAAAAGGGAGCATTCTTCGCTTGCTTGGTTTTGGTTAGAAATTTCAATTTGAAAAAAATAAATAAATAAAATAAAACAGAGTTATAGAAACCAAAATGATAAAAGTTAAAAATAAAACATTATGATAAAATTTTTTACTAAATGCGTTTAATAGCACTTTTGCTCGTCAAACCAACCAGTCAAAATATTTTCAGCCAAATTGTTTTGAAAGTAATCACATGTATGTAGTCAGCGAGACGGATTGCTCGTTTCATTGAGCAATATAATTTCATCACCAGAGTTCGTTTTAATGAAAAGTTCAATTTTATTTTTTTAAATGGATTTTTTATTCAAAAAATGTTTCTTCTCTGTTTGGAGCTTTTTTGGTCGGTATAGCTCGGCGCCTTTTTAGACTCTGGCGCCCCCGTGCACCGCGCGGCTTTGCACATTGCTACGGCGCGGCCCTGTTGCCGTATTACTGAGATACATTTCACATCCGTATAAGAATTTGTATGATCTTTGAATAAAACTTGGGTTTTAACTACAATAGATGAAATACATCTTTTGTAATTCGGTTGAATTATTTATTTTTTATCTATCGTTATTAATTTGTAATATCTTATTTAAAATTTTTCCTAATTGCTCTAATTAGTTTGTATAAATGATTGAATACCATAATTTTAATTTTCGTATTAGCCAGGGGATAAGCGAAGTAGAAATACTGTTCAAAAATTGTTTCTTTTATTGTGTTCTGGGAAAATATTTTTTATTTTAAATATATGTGTGAGCTTTCAACATTATTTAATTTGAATGTGCTTTGGTGAAATCGGCCGGTTTGCCTACTACTTTTCAGCTAGCTACAGCTTTAAATAATTTATTTTTTATGAAGAGTAAAATATAAAATATTAAATAAATCAGAGTCTAATACATAAGATAATAAATACGAGTTTATTATCAATCTATTTTCTATTATCAAATTTCAGACATTTCATTGGAAAATAGGGTAATAATTTAGATGAAAAAAAAATAATAACCATTAAAAGCATGTACCGTTCGATGTGTGCATGTTTTATTTATTTATTTCTTTTAAGAGAAGAATAGTAACATTTTGCACATAATTACACGTTACATTTTGACCATCAACTAGGGAAACGTACATTTAGCAAGAAAATAGACTGCAACATACGCATGCATTTCAGTACAAAATATTTGAGTATTATTTTGAACTTCGAAATAAATAAATCAATAAATAAATAAATATTTTTATAAAAGTTAATAATTAAATTACTAAATAGTTGTTCGCTATAATGAGAAAATAATTAACTTGAAAGTAAGAATATTTTATATTAGCTGCAGAATGATTGAAGTCTCAAAACTTTTTTTAAATTGATAGCTTTAATCATCATTTAATATACTATCAATACTTCCAAGCAATAAATACCATTTTAAACAGCTGTTTTAATTTTAAAAGTTTTAGTTCATATTTCAATGTTGAAACAGTAAAATTTTTATCTGAAAGATATTCCCTGAAGATGAATTTAGCTTTGTAAAAAGAAATAGCTTCCTCATCGCGTAAGCTCTAGCACGTTAATCGAATAACAGGAAGTAAAGAATACCAATTGTACATGTTGCGCCACCTAGCGACAAATTTTGTCCCAAGCATGACCTATTCCGCTAAGCCGCGCTAGGAACTATGGGAGTTTTAGCATGCCCTATTGGCGCAAAGGGGAAAAAGAAAATTCTTAGTACCATTCTGTATTCAACTGAACTAATTTATTTCAAATCACTTTTCAAAAAAATTTTATTCAATCCTCTAACGGTGTATGCTTTGTATTTATTTACTTTTTGAAAAGTAGCGAAGTAGCGACTACATTTCAAAAGCAGTTTGTAGTTGCTACATTTTTAAAAAAGTTGTTGCAGTTTACGTTTTTAACAAAGTTGTTCTAGTTGTAGTTCGCTAGAAATAAAATGTAGTTTTTTCAACCAGTGGGCTGGGACTCCTATGCCAATTCGCACAATAGCGCGCTTTACGCTATCCTGCTCGAAAAGTATTTTTGACAAAATTGCGCCGGCACTACACCAAAATCCCGAAAAACTACTGTCCCATAAATTTTAACGAGCGCCGAATCAGCTATCTTCGGAAGTTAAGAGCACTTTTCAAGAAAAAAAAATCCTTAAAGAGATATCGTCGGCACCATGCGAAAATAACGAATGTGAAAAATCGCGTTTTTCAAATTCGTTTTTCAAGTCCAAATTTTACAAATAATTAAAATTAAAATGATACCTTCGAACGATAGTTTTACACTTCAAGATATCTATAAAAATTTAAAAACTGAAAATAACCAAACACGTCAGGTGGGAAAAAAATTATATTCAGTGTTTTGTCTCTCCTGAAAAGTGTCAATTTTCACATTCGTAATTTTAGCATGGTGCCGACGATATATCCATCGCATAATCAGCGGTCAGGCACAGGATTGCCAGACGTCCCGGATTTCAAGGGACTGTCCCGTGTTTTGGAAAACTCCCGCGTCCCGGGGAGCCTTGATGCGGGCTTAAGCTTAAGTCCCGTATTCTAGCTAGGAGCAACATCTTACAAAACGAAGCATTATTTTCAGAAAAAATAAAGTTAAACTAAAAATGTAAAAAAAGGACTGAATCATAAAGTGTTTCGTGTTCTGTTCAGTTAGAGCAGAAATCATTGTGACAATCAATTCAAGAAAGGTGTCGCCCATTGTAAAAGTGGTGCAACTCCTTGAAAATGATTTTATTATACCTTATTATGCACAGTCCAGTCACATTAATGTGACCACCTGTCAAAAGCCAGAATAACCACCTTTCTCAGAACGGACTGCTGCGAGACGTTCAGGAAGAGAGTCAATTAGGTAACTGAAGGTGTTCACTGGGATGTTGAGCCATGCCGACTTCAATTGCGTGGTCAAATGCGCTAGATTACGCTGGTGAGGATCCATGGCGCGAACAACCCAATCGCGATGGCCCCGCAGATTCTCGATTGGGCTTAATTCAGGTGAGTTTGCTGACCCTGGGAGAATGGTAAACTTATCCTGGTGCCCTTCGAACCACGAATGTTTACTGGCCTGCTGGTAGATGCCATCATCCTGAGGATAAACAATATTCATATAGAGGTGGACATGGTTCGCAAGGGTAAATGCGTACTTGTATTGATCCATCGTGACTTCCACAATGTTGAGTGAACCCATAGAACCCCAGGAAAACATTCCCCAGACCATAATGCTCCTGCCTCCAGCTTGGACTGTTCCGGCAATGGTTGCAAGGTGTTTGCTTACAGCGGTTTCACGCCTTCTAAGCCAACATCCGTCTGTCCGCTGAAGCATAAATGTGATTCATCAGTAAATGCTACCTGTCGCCACTTAATGGACGTCCAGCTGCAGTACTGGCGTGCAAATTCCAGGGTTCGTCATCTATGGACCGTATTACGCATAGGTACATGAACCAGGCCTCTGCTTCAGAAGCCTAGAATCAGCAACTTTCGCTAAAAAGTTGTATGGGAGTCGATGTTGGTATATTCTTGGTTTATCTGGGTGATCAGTTGCTCAACGGTAGCCCGTCTATTAACCCGAACGCATCTCCGCAGCCGTCATTCACCTCTGTCATCTATGGCTTTTGGTGCACCACATTTGCCACGTCGCTGATTTTTAGCAGTACCATTTTGACAGGCACGTTACACTTTTACCACGCCGGCAATCGAACAGCTCAAAAACTCAGCCATTTTGGAAATGCTTACACCCTTGGTTCGAAAGCCAATTATCACGCCCTTTTGTACGTCGGATAAATCTCCTTTATTTTTGCATTACGCCAACGATAGAGATGTTTTCCAAAGCTCTTACACACCCCTTACATACCCTTCAACCGCATTGTGCTACTAAGTGCCTTTTGTGATTGGTTATTTAACTTCGACGTCAAAAGTACGTGGTGGTCACATTAATGTGACTGGACTGTGTATAAAGGCTTCCTCAATTTTTTTTCTTATGAAAAAAAAATATAAGTGTTATATGCTAATTATGTACTTTTTTCTTCATGTGTATTTGAGAAACGTTTGATCAGGCCCTTCATTTCCAATGTGTACTCTAGGCACCTGCCCAGAGTCATTATATTTTATTATATATTCATTTACTGTGATTAAAATAATAAAAGGAATCTCGAATTTCGCTTATCTACACTGGAAAAAAAGGTGTTGTTGGCCGCCGAGGTTCCAGCTTAAAACTAAAATGCGTAGAGAGAAAAAAAAACTAAAATTGCTAAACAAATGAATAAAAAATAAAAAATTGATAATAATGAATTTATAAATCAAATTTTAAGCATTGTACATTTCAAGTTTAACTTTTAATATTGGAAAAAAAATTTTTGAGTATTAAAGTCTTGATACTTTGCAGGGTGTCAATGATTTAAATCAATTGATTTAAATCAGTGATTTAAATCGTGATTTAAATCAATTGATTTTTTAAAAAAAATCATTGATTTAAATCATTTTATTTAAATCCTTAAAAACTTCTCTTGGACAATCCCAATTTCATTATTTTTACCATTTTCTTTTAGAGATTTGATTTCCATCTAATAAATGGAAAAGTTATCCTATTCATCCCCCCTCCACAGATGCTGGAAGGTTGCAGTCCAAATAATATGTACGCACAAATAGTGCTATCTGTTGTCTAATATGTGAAATAAAGAAAATACATGCAGGGCAGGTGTTGCAAAGAGTGGACTGAGGGAGGAGGGACATGATAGAATGTGTGTGATATACTTTCAGTGAAAAGAAAAAACAAAAACAACCAAGCAGAAGATGAATTTTCTATGACTTGCATTAGCAACTGGGGGGGGGGGGGGCAGCCTATATTAGTGGCTGAAATGGAACATATTCCAGCTCTATAAAACAAAAGCAAAATAAAGAGGGGAGGGGCTGAATGAAGTGAGGATTGGGTTGAGCTTCCTGCCCCATTTGATTTTTATCCTAGCTAGTAGACAGGATTATTTTCAGATTGGTTCCTAACACTTTTCTGGGTTCTTACTGGTGAAGCTTTACTTCAAAGGTGTTTTTGTATTTTTAAAAACTTGAAGGTAAGTTGTTCATAAATAAAAATTAATTAAATAACTGAAATTTCTAATTTTTTTTAAAAAAATCTGATTTAAATCAAAAAAATTTGATTTAAATCAAAAAAATCCGATTTTTTTGATTTTTTAAAAAAAATCATTGATTTTTTTACACCCTGATACTTTGTATGATCTCTGAAGTCCGTTTGTAAGTCCTTCCTTCCCGGTGACGCTACTGGGTTTCATGCATTAAATATAACCTGAAACTTCGGAAGGACATTTTAGAATTGAAGTATTCACATTTTCATAAACTCTTGAATCCATAGCAGTGTCACCCCTCAAAAGATGTTACCCGGCGCAAATGACCCCCTCCCCCATAAGTGGTGCCACTCTATATTGGTTAGATTTAATATAGTTTAAAATATTTGGGAACATTTTCAGAACTTTAGTGTTGGTACTTTTCAAAATCTTGAAAATTTATTTCGGGTTTCATCCCCAGACGTATGCTATCATGCCCCCCCCCCCCCCCAGGTAAGTTTCTTGGTTTGGCAGATAATTTATAGTTTGAAATATTAAATAGAATTGCAATGAAAAAATGTTTTCACAAACTTTTAAAATCAATTCGAGTGTAACCACACATAAAGGTGTCACCCGGGGCTGAACCCCCTCCGCCCCAGGATGGGGTTCCATCGCTACGGGAGTAGCGATTCCACTGGGTGTCAGTGTCACTATTGAATTTATTTTTTCCTGACGAAACTAATTTGGGCGATAGGGCTAGAACTTCTCGAAAAAAAGCGTAACACCTTTTGACCCATCTGTAGGGAAAATTTTATTTGCCGTCGTGGGGATTTCCAAGCAACGTTTACTTAAAAACAGGCTCCCACACCTTGACCCAGCTTCCTCTTTGAGATGAAGGATAATGGAAATTGTTTTTACATCTTTTTTTTTTTTTTTTTTGAGGACTGAGGGATTCTCTGTGTCAAAAAGTAACGGAATCCGAACAGAAATTTCCCAACAGAGCTTTTTTTAAACGTACATAAAAATAGTAGCGGCAAGCAGGGGTGCCCACAGGGGGCATTATGGCGCAAGTTGCGCCATCAAAATTTTTTTTTTTGGGGGGGGGGGATTTTTTAACACTAATTTATTTATTTGCTGAAATTATTTTTTAATTTATTTTTTTAATTTAAATTATTTACTGAATTTTTAAATCAGAATTATTCATTAATTTATTTTTTTTAATTTAAATTATTTCTTTATTTCTTTATTATTTTTTTGTGCGTGTGTGTTCTTGTGATGTCTGGAAGGGAAAAATAGCGATTCTATTCTGCGCACAATTCGAACTTTTAATAAATTAATAATATATATAAAAATAATAGTTATAATTAAAAAATAAGTAAATAATATTAAAAAAACTAAATAAAATAGAAAAGAGGGGTAAAAACAAAAATAAAAAGCACAAGAGGTTTGTGAATTTTTTTTTGGGGGGGGGGGGTTGAATTTGCGCCATTGAGCTTGGGGAGGATGAGCACCCCTGGCGTCAATGAAGCTGGGACATTCATTGTATTGAGTAAAAATTAATGATATGTGCAAGCTCTGTGAGTTGTATTGTATTTCAATTTTTTTTGTTCATTTATGCTTTCAGATCCGAAGAAAGAAAAACCGCTAGGCTGCACTCTAAAACTATCCTCCGATTTTGAGGCATTGTATGAGAACCGCCAACTTTCGGACGTCACACTGAAACTCGGCGATGAAGAGTTCCCAGCCCACAAGTCTGTGCTCAGTGCTCGGTCGAAGGTGTTCGCGGCCATGTTTGGGCACGACACGAAGGAAAATCGGCAGAGCACCGTGGACCTCGTGCAAATGGAGGCGGAGACGGTCCAGGATATGCTACGCTATGTCTACTGCGCGAAAGTACGCGAATTATCTTCTGTAGAAGCCCTCAACCTCTACGTAGCAGCGGACCGTTACGATTTGGAAGAACTACGAGACATTTGCCGGGAAGCAGTTGTGAGAGGCATGTCTACAGATAACGTGATTGATATTGCTGCCGTTGCTGATATCCACAACGATGAACTGATAATTGAAAAACTGAAATCTTTCATATCAAAGCATGGGAAGGATATTATAAAAACTGAAAAGTGGAAAGCAACACGCACTAACAACCCAAGTTTAGCTGCAAGTATGTTTGAATGGTCTTTTTCAGCATAAAACTTTGCTTTGAGAATCTTTGTTAGCAGAGCAAAGTTAAGAATTATTATTTGCCTTTTCAATTACTTTTAATGTTAAAAAAATAATGTTGTAGTGTGTCGACAGGTATATAAATAAGAAAAAAAAGGCGTGCACATAAAAAAAAAAGTTTTGCATTTCTCACTTTTTTAATTTACAATCTGTGTTTGCTTCAATTTTTTCTTTCACCTGCTTTGCTTTGGTTTTTGCAATGCTGTAAATAAAATTTAATTCAAATTTTATTGTCGAAGCATTTTTTTTAAATTTTAGTAACGTAAGTGGTCTGATAATATGTACAGGCTGCTGCAAAAAACCTTCCGCACATATGAAACTCTAGCGTCAAATCTGTCGGAACAATTGAGCCAAAATTTTATATTATGGATAATTGACAGAACTGCCGTGCAAAGCGCAAAAGTGGTATCTGAAGTCGAGCTCAAACTGAGATATTACTCTTTAAAGTTTTGCGTCACCACGTATTTGATTCAGATGAAACTTTTTCAGATTTTCTTTAAAGATATTTCCCGTTCTCAAATGACCATATACAATTGTATTTAGGTAAAATACGTCCCAAAGAGACACCTGGTGGTGATAACTCAATTTTGTTAAGAAGTGTAGATACGACTTCTGTGCTTAGTACGGCAGAGTAGTACTCGCTCGATATTGTGTTTTAAATAGCACAATGCGTAGGGTTACGGTTACACTGAATCACTCTGGTAGGTTTCAAGAGGCAACACGAGCTTTTTTTTCTTGTGCAAATTGATCAGCGCATGAAATAAAAATGTTCTTGAAAAAAAAAAATAAATAAACCGACTTCAGAACTTTACTCGGCAAGAGCTGTAAAAAGTAAAAACTAATTTTATTTTTTAAAAAACCATCGATACTACATTTAAACATGAGATTTGAAGTCGAGCAAAAACACTTACTAGAATCATTCGAAACTATTATTCAGCTATAAATATAAGTTTCAATGAATCCGGGTTGTTTAATCGCTTTCGCATACACTACATTGACAACCATATATTTATGTAATTGCACGAATATTCAGCCCTTAATTTTCAATGGTTTCTCTGGAAAATGTTGGCAAGATATAGTTAAACATTTTACCTATGTAGTTTTGTTTAAATGTAGTATCGATGGTGTTCAAAGAATAAAATTAATTTTTACTTTTTGAGCACTTGCCGATTGAAGTTCTGAAGTTTTTTTTTTTTTTTTTCAAAAATATTTTTATTTTATTCTTTCTAGTGCAAATGTACTTCAAAAAAAAGGAAATATTTCCATTTTGAAACTTCACCTAATTTTCTTAAGGCTCCATAAAATAAACTATGTAACAAAAAAAAAAAAAAAGAAAGAAACTATCAACGCGTCTAAAATTTTAAACGATTGACACTATACTCGACAGCAACTTAAGTTGACACTGAAATCACTACGTGCGGAAGAAAAACGGAGTTAACAGAAACCTTCGTGGCGAATTAGAGGCGATCGCCAACTGTGCGTGAATTCTTATTGGCTGGCGCTTTCGATTCAAATGCGTCTTCGTTATATGGTTACGCTTCCGTGCTACTCCGTTCGTAAAATTGAAAACATTAAAAAAATTACGAATATTATGACAAAAAAAGGCTACATATGCGTAGATGAAACACTCTAATCCGATTTTTAAAGAGAAGGATCTAATCTCACCCGAAATGCGGACACGGCGCAAGGAACTACTTCCTTTGTTTGGTCTCAGCTTAATTCTCTATCAAGAAAGGTTGCAGTCGAGTATAAAGACTAATCCTAGTTATTCTCTGGTATTTGTTTGTGTACTAGATCAGGGGTTCTCAACCTTTTTTGACGAGAGTGGTTGTGTTTTTTTTACTACGCATCACACTTCTACCGGTAAAAATTAGTGTTTTTTTGATCATTTTGAGGCAATTAGAAGCCTAAACCTGTCTCAAATATGTCATGTAATACATCAATGGAAAGCTCTATTTCTTGCATTCACAATGGTTTTTGAATTTTTATTTTACTATAATTAGAAAAGAAGTTAGTCATTTGCATGTAAAAAAATTTCGGTTTTTTTTCGCACTTTTTAAGTTTTTTTAACAGTTCTGAATTCCGCAAGTCGTATTTTTGAATTAGAAATCTAAAAACTGGCAGGATTACTTATCTTTTCATACGCGTTCTTTAAACCAAATTTCGTTAAAATCGGAAATGGTGAGGTCAAAAAGTTTATTTTCACGATTGATTTGACGTGGGATTACCCAAAAATGACTTAAAAAATCAGTTTTTTCCAGTAAAAGTGAGATACGCAGTAAAAAACGCAACTACTCTCGGCCGAAAGACACCCCGCATTATGCTTAGAGGAGCATAGGAAAAGATATATAAAAGAGCCAGACATCCTACAATTGTTACTTTTTCGACGTTGCTTGCTCTTGGACTATTTAACTCGTTCATTATACCAAAGGTGGCCAACCTTTTTAGGGAGAGTGCCACTATCTGGAGAGAAAAAGCTCAGCGTGCCACATTGTAATTTTCCAGCAAACTGAAAATGTTTAAAAAGTTAAAAATAGATTTTTCCAGTAGAAAATACGCCGTAAAAAACGCAACTACTCTCGGCCGAAAGACACCCCGCATTATGCTTAGAGGAGCATAGGAAAAGATATATAAAAGAGCCAGACATCCTACAATTGTTACTTTTTCGACGTTGCTTGCTCTTGGACTATTTAACTCGTTCATTATACCAAAGGTGGCCAACCTTTTTAGGGAGAGTGCCACTATCTGGAGAGAAAAAGCTCAGCGTGCCACATTGTATTTTTCCAGCAAACTGAAAATGTTTAAAAAGTTAAAAATAGATTTTTCCAGTAGAAAACCCGCCAGTAGAAAATACGCCGTAAAAAACGCAACTACTCTCGGCCGAAAGACACCCCGCATTATGCTTAGAGGAGCATAGGAAAAGATATATAAAAGAGCCAGACATCCTACAATTGTTACTTTTTCGACGTTGCTTGCTCTTGGACTATTTAACTCGGTCATTATACCAAAGGTGGCCAACCTTTTTAGGGAGAGTGCCACTATCTGGAGAGAAAAAGCTCAGCGTGCCACATTGTAATTTTCCAGCAAACTGAAAATGTTTAAAAAGTTAAAAAAATAGATTTTTCCAGTAGAAAACCCGCCAGTAGAAAATACGCCGTAAAAAACGCAACTACTCTCGGCCGAAAGACACCCCGCATTATGCTTAGAGGAGCATAGGAAAAGATATATAAAAGAGCCAGACATCCTACAATTGTTACTTTTTCGACGTTGCTTGCTCTTAGACTATTTAACTCGTTCATTATACCAAAGGTGGCCAACCTTTTTAGGGAGAGTGCCACTATCTGGAGAGAAAAAGCTCAGCGTGCCACATTGTAATTTTCCAGCAAACTGAAAATGTTTAAAAAGTTAAAAATAGATTTTTCCAGTAGAAAACCCGCCAGTAGAAAATACGCCGTAAAAAACGCAACTACTCTCGGCCGAAAGACACCCCGCATTATGCTTAAAGGAGCATAGGAAAAGATATATAAAAGAGCCAGACATCCTACAATTGTTACTTTTTCGACGTTGCTTGCTCTTGGACTATTTAACTCGTTCATTATACCAAAGGTGGCCAACCTTTTTAGGGAGAGTGCCACTATCTGGAGAGAAAAAGCTCAGCGTGCCACATTGTATTTTTCCAGCAAACTGAAAATGTTTAAAAAGTTAAAAATAGATTTTTCCAGTAGAAAACCCGCCAGTAGAAAATACGCCGTAAAAAACGCAACTACTCTCGGCCGAAAGACACCCCGCATTATGCTTAGAGGAGCATAGGAAAAGATATATAAAAGAGCCAGACATCCTACAATTGTTACTTTTTCGACGTTGCTTGCTCTTGGACTATTTAACTCGTTCATTATACCAAAGGTGGCCAACCTTTTTAGGGAGAGTGCCACTATCTGGAGAGAAAAAGCTCAGCGTGCCACATTGTAATTTTCCAGCAAACTGAAAATGTTTAAAAAGTTAAAAATAGACTTTTCCAGTAGAAAACCCGCCAGTAGAAAATACGCCGTAAAAAACGCAACTACTCTCGGCCGAAAGACACCCCGCATTATGCTTAGAGGAGCATAGGAAAAGATATATAAAAGAGCCAGACATCCTACAATTGTTACTTTTTCGACGTTGCTTGCTCTTGGACTATTTAACTCGTTCATTATACCAAAGGTGGCCAACCTTTTTAGGGAGAGTGCCACTATCTGGAGAGAAAAAGCTCAGCGTGCCACATTGTAATTTTCCAGCAAACTGAAAATGTTTAAAAAGTTAAAAATAGATTTTTCCAGTAGAAAACCCGCCAGTAGAAAATACGCCGTAAAAAACGCAACTACTCTCGGCCGAAAGACACCCCGCATTATGCTTAGAGGAGCATAGGAAAAGATATATAAAAGAGCCAGACATCCTACAATTGTTACTTTTTCGACGTTGCTTGCTCTTGGACTATTTAACTCGTTCATTATACCAAAGGTGGCCAACCTTTTTAGGGAGAGTGCCACTATCTGGAGAGAAAAAGCTCAGCGTGCCACATTGTAATTTTCCAGCAAACTGAAAATGTTTAAAAAGTTAAAAATAGATTTTTCCAGTAGAAAACCCGCCAGTAGAAAATACGCCGTAAAAAACGCAACTACTCTCGGCCGAAAGACACCCCGCATTATGCTTAAAGGAGCATAGGAAAAGATATATAAAAGAGCCAGACATCCTACAATTGTTACTTTTTCGATGTTGCTTGCTCTTGGACTATTTAACTCGTTCATTATACCAAAGGTGGCCAACCTTTTTAGGGAGAGTGCCACTATCTGGAGAGAAAAAGCTCAGCGTGCCACACTGTATTTTTCCAGCAAACTGAAAATGTTTAAAAAGTTAAAAATAAATTTTAGGTTGGCTGACTATATAATTCTTACCCAAACGAAACATTTATTCTCGTAAATCTGAACAATTGAAATCTAAAAGATTATAAAGATAAAACAAGTCCAAACTTAAGAGTTATTGTTAATAAACACTTTTATAAGTTCTGTCAGTTGACTTATGCTTTAATGTGGTTTATGAGGCTGTATCTTTTTTACCAAGTCTTTAATTTTTTGATTAGTTCTTGAGAACCCTAAGAAGTTTAAGTGTTTTAAGTGCTATCAATTAATATTCAACGGTATTTAGATTTTTAAGCATTCATAACAAAAAAAAAATTCTTTAGAAGCGTATTTTGAACTAAATGTACAACACCATCAGACAGCTGAAGTGTAAATCTGGAAAAAAATTTGTTTGTACAAATTTCCAAATTTCTATATAACGTGGATGACTTTCTGTTGAAGTAAGCTCTCATATTTCATTACCAATGCAAAAGGTCAGTAATTCCGATTTGGATTTCAGAAGGGTAACAAGTAGTGTCTTGCAAAGAAATAGACAAAGAATTTGAAAAGATCAGCATTTTTTTTTATGATCCTGAAAATCACTAAACCTAACACTGAATGTATACTTAAAATAGGTGTAAAATTTTCTCCATATATCATTGGAAAATTATTAAATTTGGGTTGATACTTTCAGAAAAAAAATTAATGTTTTATTCTTTTTTCTTCAAAGTAGAGAGAAAGAAACTGAAGTTTCATCATAAATGAATGTAGATGGTCTATACTGATTTAGGAAACTTTTTTTTGTACTATCACTTAAGTTCCGGATAATAAGAGATGGCATAGCTAAATTCATTTGCTATTCTTCATTCCTAAGTAGCAAGTTCTCATTGCTTTCCTTCCAGACATTTTAAAAAACACACTCCCTAAAATTCTAAAATCTTATAACTATTTTTCCTTTGGACAGCTATTGCACATTTCAATGAAGGAGTAATTTGCCATGCTCTCCTTTTTCTCCTGGGAAAAGTTCACAAAACATTCAGAGCTCTAATTCGTAGTTTGTTAATACAGTGAACTCTACAGGGTCACTAGCGGAGAAAAAGTCTCATTATTTGGCAAGGACTTGCGATAAATAATTCGATGATACTATTGAAGTTTTTTTCCCAAATTATTTTTCAAGTAATGTAACAAAAACAATTTAAGGATCTTCATTTGTGCAACCATACCCGAATTTTGTCCAATCTGGTTTCTTAATTTTATTTGCAGCGTCAACTTTTTTTTTTTTATAAATTTCATCACCCTGTCATTTTTTGTTGGATGTCCGAAGCTAACGCTAAGCATACTTTGCAATATTGTATAAAAGACAATTTGTTAGTTTTTATCAATATTTTTGAGATCGAAATTTTCCCCTCAATTTTGGATTTTTAAAAAAAAGTCTTCGCGTGCCACTGTTACAGCTCTGCCATGCCACATCGTGGCACGCGTGCCGCGGGTTGGCCACCACTGTATTATACTGCCGTCCCAGCTGAATCGGGTAACGGATACACGAATACCCCGCTTATACGAATAAAATATTCTGGAACCGAAAATTTCTCTTGCCATAGACGCAACGTTAAAGATCCCCGCTTAAACGAATACCCCGCTTCATCGAATAATACTTCTTGGAACCGACAGCATTCGTTCAAGCGGGGACGACAATATTTCTTCCCGAAACACGTCTCTTCAGTATTGTTGCTCATTTGTGCTTTTATACATTTCCATTATCTAGCTATTATTGTTATCGATTTCATTCTATAAAAAAACTTAGATTAATGTGAATGTCAACTTTATTTGGCCTTTTGTCTGCTTTCTGTGTAAAAATAATGTGCATAAGGCTGATCTGTTTCACTTCCGCAGGGGTGCCCATCCCCCCCAAGCTTAATGGCGCAAATTCCCCCCCCCCAATTTTTTTCACAACCCTATTGTGCTTTTTATTTTTATCCCTCCTTTTTACTTTATTTATTTTTTTAAATATCATTTATTTATTTTTTTAAATATTATTTATTATTTTTTTTACATATTATTTATTTACTTTTTTAAATATTAGTTTTTTTTTAAATATTTTTATTTATTTTTTAAAATTGTAACTATTTTTTTATATATTATTAATTTTTTAAAAGTACGAATTATGCGCAGAATAAAATCACTTTTTTTCTCTTCCAGACATTCCAAGCACACACACACGCACACACAAAAAATAAATAAAAAAATAATAATAAAGAAATAATTTAAATAAAAAAATTAATTAATGAATAATTTACATTTAAGAAAATCAGTAGATAATTTAATTAAAAATATAAATTAATGAATAATTTAAATAAATAAATAAATTAGTTTTAAAAAATCCCCCCCAAAAATTTTGATGGCGCAACTTGCGCCATAATCCCCCCCTGTGGGCACCCCTGCACTTCCGTGAAAAAAGATAAGTCCAGTTTCCTTGGATTTTTTTATTGAAATCGAATTGCTAAATAGCGTGTGGGACTTTTTTCCTCTAGCAAACATAAAAAAAATTGCTTCAAGAATGGCTTTGACGACAACGGCTATTTAATCTTTTCTAATAGATTTCGTCGTTAAAAAGGTTTTTTTTCCCCTGATATCTCTTCTTTTTCCCTGATATCTAGCTACAAAAAACATTCAGTTAGTTTGATGTATGCTCATAATTTTTACCGCATATAAATTCTCCTTAGTAGTTAACTTTTTGCGGAAATATTTTTTGCATGGAAATTAACGCAAAAAAACGGCAACAAGATGTGCTCATTAGAGTTTTTTCTGAACTAATCTAAATATATTAGGTGTGATTAGAAACAAGTGTATAACGTTAAATGACAAAAACGACCGAGAACATGATAATAATGCAAATGTTATCATGATACATTGATCAAACAAATCTTATAAATTAACTAATATAAACCCTCGTATGGGTGAAATTAAGTTATGAAGACAGAACAGAGTGCAATACATTTCAAACTTTCCATTTTTAAAATAAAACAGCAGTCTACTACTTATTATGTGACAATTTAATCCCTTTCTTCGTAAATGCACCCTATTTAACAGTATAAAAGTTTTCACTAAAAGTATACATTTATAGCTTCGAATGTTCTTATAACAAAATTCAAAACTCTTAAGTGTATGGTCAGGGCCGCGCCAAGCCTGATCGGCGCCCTCGTGCAAATGTCTTCTGAGCGCCTTATGCAGTAACGTTCGATAGTTAACACCAGCAGTGATGTTTTATAGACAAATATAATTTAGAAAAAATAAGTTTCGCGGATAATGTCCCCCCCCCCCCCCCTAAAAAGTACTTCCAAATGTCGAAAAACTCCTTCACACATAACATATTTTCATTCTTTTCAAAATGATTATTCTCAATTTTTGTTCTATTTTTTAAGCAGTAGTTTTTTTTTTTTTTTTTTAAATATCCCGAAACATTTATTTCGTTATAAGCGTTACAATATAAAGAATATTAAATTTTAGAAGCTCAAACTAAAATAGTAGGTTTTTCAATAGTTGAATTTAAAAAAAGTACATGACTAAAATTTCTTTTGTGTCAAATTCAAATCGTTCATGTAACGCAATCAACGAGTAAATGGTTCAACAAACAGTTTTACCGTAATCTCCAAGATCGCTTTGCCTCATGATCTTTTTCTTAGAGTCTTATTTCGACGTGGATTTATTAATTAATTATTTATTTTTTTATAAGGAAAACATGCAATGGGTGTGTGAAACTAGATCTGTGTATTCTTTTAGTGTAGAAAAAGTTCCAAATTAAAAAAAAAACATATATATATATATATATATATATATTTATCTAGCTATTTTTATTTCTTTTGGAAGTTAAAAATGCGCTAAAATTAGCATATAGACAGGCTCATTATTTTAAAGTTGTCCTGGGAGCGGGGTCAAAGGGTGCAAATTTTATCGGTAAACAACAAAAACCACGCCGACTGTTAATATATTGATTTCTCTCAAAGAGGATCATATTTGACTCTAGAATCATAAAGAGGAACATATTTAAATCTAGCTGTAGATGCAGACTGATTCTTAAAGGAAATTAAAAAGCTTTTATATAATCAAGAAAATAATGCATTTTTGATAAATTTCTAGCTCTTCCTGAATTAAATATTTGCTGGCAAGAAATTATTAAAAATTTGAAGGTGGAATTCTCTCAACTTTTGAATAATTTCTTGCGGCGAATATTCGTAAAAATTGTTTTTAAAAAAATACTTAAAAAGACATGTTGGAACGAACAGGAAAAAAAAGAGATAAGGGACAATTCTGTGTAGTATTCTACGTTCAAATGGACTAATTTATTAATCTAAACAACTTTTCTAATTTTTTCCTTCAATCCTAAAACGGTGTATGCTTTTTATTTATTTTTTAAAAAGTAGCGACTACATTTCAAAAGTAGTTTGTAGTTACTACATTTTAAAAATGTAGTTGTAGCGGTAGTTAACTACATTTAAAACAGAGTAGTTGTAGTTGCAGTTCGCTAGAAACAAAAAGTAGCTTTTCCAACCACTGCTCTAAATATCTCTTGAATTTGCATTTGATAAATAATTAATCACACTTTTTTTGTCTGTCAAAACAGGGTACTGGTTATATTTTTGAATTGAAGAAAAAGTGGAGGATATTTCCCTTAAAATTGGAAACTGAAATCTTTTCCGGAAAACCAATAAAGTCTGGATTAGTAAAAAAGCATTAAATTTAATATGAAATACAAATGCATTGTCAAAAGGTTTTTTTTGTAATTAAAAAAAACAGTGTTTGGAACAAAGAAGAGATAATAGTGTGATTATGGTCAAATTGTTACTTTTTGCAACTGAAAAGTTTACCTAAACTGTTGTCTTTTTTTATTTGTAAATATTACGCACAAGTAAATAACATGCAAATATGCTTACCGTATTTTTTTTATGTACGATGACATAAAGCAGACGAATCACCACAAACAATTGTTAAAATTCAACGGAAGGACGAAACCTATTGAAGAGCAGAAGATTTGCTTGGACTCTTTTGCTTATAACCTTTATAGACATGCTGAAATAGCTTATACACGGCGCCTCATTCGGAAGAAAAGTGCTGATGTATTTATTAACATCTCTCGTGTTTAGACACAACAAGGCAATAATTTTTCCTTTATGGGTGGGTAGCATGGAGCTAAGTGAGAGGGATTGCTTGTCTCATTGAATAACATAATTTCATCGCTAGAGTTCGTTTTAATGAAGAGTTCAATTTTATTTTTTTTATTTGGATTTTTTATTTGTTTTTTCTTCTGTTAGGAGCTTTTTTGGTCAATAGAGCTCGGCGCCTTTTAGGCTCTGGCGTCCCCGTGCGCCGCACGGCTTTGCACATTGGCACGGCGCGGCCCTATGTATGGTGAGCTGTAAAGGGTCATATGCTCCATAAACTTTTTGTTCCTTTTGCATTTAAACCCTTCTCCCATTTTGCTGAAAATCAATTTTCTTATTCATTTATCACCAGAAAAAATACACCTAACGAAGTACTGCTCAGCATTTTAGGTTATTTAAAAACATGCCAGTTACTGTCCAACCTCGAAAGGCTTCCCTAGCACCGTTGAACGGTTCTATTTCAAAACGGGGTGCCAGCTTGATTAAGAAAATGCTCCACGGTAAACCAAAACGACAAATAAACAAACCCAACAAAAAACAAAACAGTGCAAAATCTCCTCTCATTCCTTGTCTCTCTTAATCAATGTCACACTTATTTTGACAAAATCAGTAGAGACCTGTTGCATGCGCAAAAGCGTCCGAGGTCGCTGTAAAAAATTTCAAACTGTATTATTGCTATGGGGATCTCATGACAGAACGCTTACAACAGCATTAGAGTGCTAATTGTGTTAGCGGATCTTTTAAAATAATTTTAAGAAGGTAAAATCTTACCTAATTTCCGCTTCATGTTGGGCGCTTGCAATCGTGTGGAGAGTATTCAAAAAAGAGAAATCATTTTCATCAAATATTATATTTAAAATTAACTATTTACATATTTGCTATTTATGATTCAAAACTGCAGCAAAAAACAGATCAGAACGTTCCATCATAAATTAATCGTGTCTAATCGTTCCATTAATTTGTTATTATTTTTATCGCGTTCTTCATTTCAGTTCAGTTCAGTTTTTTTATTCAAAGCAGGAAAAGCTAAAAATAACTTGCAGCTGATCGGAATGTCAGTTGCAAGAGTCTACATATTTGTACAGGTGGCAGTGTTATTACATGAAAAAAAAAAAGATTTAAAATTATTTTAATTTTTGAAAATACGTTAACTAAACATTTTGCTTCAAAGGGCTAAAATATCGAAAAAGTCCAAGTGATACGATTTTTTGGGCTCAGCAGAGAGTTTAACCCTTTATGTCCCGACGGGACTCAGGAGTCCCGCTTATATTAATTTAGTATCATTAATTCTATATGGCTGGAATCATGCTGAAGCTTTTAAGTACTGCTCCTTGTACTTCGCTGAGACGCCAACAGATGGTACCTGTAATCGGAAACAGTTTTCTTAGGGGCCCAAAGGCGTAAGGGGCCTTAGACCCTACTGATTCTCTAAATTTGCTTCATTAATTTGGGACTTAAAGGGTTAAAAACCATACGACGTCAAAATATTTTTTTCATGAACAAAGTCTATTGATTTACGCTATAGGCGATTACAGAAATTCCTACATTTTTTTAAATAAAAATTAAAATGTGATTTCTTACACATTTGTCAAAACTTCAAGGGCCTAGCAGAGGGCTTAAATATTATATTACATCCAAATATTATTTTTTCAGAAGTTATGAGTTTTTCTGTGCTCCTGTTTTTGGCGACTAAAAAAAGTCATGCATAAAATTTGAAAAAAAAAATAAATAAATAAATAAAATTTTCTGCATATTTGGCGAAACTTCAAGAGGGTCTTGCAGGAGATCGAAATATATTTTGATTTCGAAGCAATTTTTTTGACAAACATTTAATACCAACACACAGCTTTTCCCACCACAGGCGTTTTCAAATTAAAAAAAAAAAAGTTGAAATTGACACACCCCTACTATATTTCAGATGTGGCTCGAAATTAACGCGAATGAAATTATTTTTACCCATTAACAGTTTGAAAAAAACTGCAACTTTAAAAAATAAAACAAAAAAAAGAAATCTTATACAATGTTTTTCCAAAAAAAAAAAAAAATCTTTTGGAAAGCTAAAATGGGCAGAGCGTGAAACGCTTTTAGTTTCTCCTGTGTAGCATTTAAAAATTAGTTGAGTTATTTTTGATACGGAACGATTCGATCTTTGTCTTGAAAATAAATTCAAGAACATCGTGGAATTCAAAACCAATCAAAAAGGAAACTAAATTTCCAATTGCGACAGTTTTATTACGAAGAAAAGGTTTTCTAATCTGTGTTTAGTTTTCCCATTCATTGCCGACAAAAGTGCAAATGTCATCGATTTGCTGCCCTAGACTATGAGCAAATTAAATGATAAAAAATATCGTCTGGTAATTTCGATTTTTTTTCTCCGTCTACATTGTTTCATCGTAACCGCTTGACTGAAAATTTGTTTTTTAGCTGTTTCATGTTTTATCAGTTTCAATGAAGGTTCCGCTGAAGTAAAAGCAAACTTTCAAGTACATTTTCCGAAAGGTATTCATATGCAATTTTATTTTTATAGTTCCATGTACAGAATACAGTAAGCATTTATTTTCATGAGAAAGTGTAACACAGGTTTGGAACTCAATTTCCATTTTAATTACCATTGAATAATTGACTTTGAAATTCTTTTCACTTCCTACCATTATTTCAAAATGTTTTTATTTTTTCTAAATGGGTGATTCTCTGTTAAGCTCGTAATTTTCCATACATAATCTGTCAGGGGATGTTTTTTTTTTTAATGTTCGTAAAATTATAATACTATTGCTCAGGAAGTGAATCTATTACTTTAGTTAAAAAGAGGACCAATTAGAATTTGTGTTTTTCTGATAAATCCAGGGCCGGACTGGCTATGTGGGAGTTTGGGAAAATTCCAGAAGGGCCGGTCCCCCGAGGGCCGTTTTTTTTTTTTTTTTTAATTTAATGAATAAAAAAATGAATTATGGCGGGTGTTTCTACCTTCTATCACCATATTTGCTGTGATGCTAATTTGAGTAAGGGTTGTGTGTATGTTAAGGAATAGGCTGCTTAACTTCCTCCGGGGCCTGGTTAAGCTCTCTGTGTTCCTTTTTTTTTTTTTTTCTGTTCCTTCCGGACGAAAATGGGCCGCTCGCAGTTACCCAATTCACGCAGGGCCGGATTACTAAATAGGAAAAGTAGGCAGCTAAACAAAAGAAGGCCCCTTCCCTGTTTTTTCCTTTCTTTTACGCAGTAAAGGAAGTATTGTGCTCGCAAAATTTTTTTCCCTCAACTTTGGGTCTAAATTTTGATTTTGCTAATCCTCGAATGAATGTTGAGTCGTTTTTTCGACTTGTCAGCATGTGCATACAGGTCCGGACTGGCCAGGTCGGGAAGTCGGCGATCGCCGAGGGCCCCCCGCCTGGAAAGGCCCCCAAAACGAGTTTTTTTTTTTAAAGTGTGGCGTTTTTTTTAATGAGGATCCGACCTATTAGGGACAGCAATCAAAGAAAAGAGGAAAATTGTGTGTGTGTGTGTGTGTTTTTTTTTTCTTTTTCTTAAATTTGTGGTTTTGCTCTTAGTTAATTTCCTTGTAGGGGCCCCCTCCCCTAGAAATGGTTTTTCCATGTCCCTGAAATACACGTAAAATTTGTGTTTTAGTGAACCCTATATTATATAAACACATGATTTATCTGTTTATTTTTTGTGAGAGGGGGATTAGGTGGTATCAGGGGCTCCCCGCACATCAATTAGTGAATTCGTGGGCTCTGGGCCAGCCAGATATTGTAACGGGGTTCTCTTCAACACTCACCCTCTCCCTCCTTTCCCCATCAAGTTTTTCCCGCGGACCTTTTGGAAGTGGATCTTCTGTTTGTGGACCTTTTAGCTTTGGACCTTCTAGCCGGATTCAGGGGCCCGCACCGCACATCTATCAGTGAATTCATGGGCCCCGGGCCAGATATTGTAACGGAGGCCCCCTACAATACTCAGCCTTCCCCTCTCTAATTATTGACATCTGGGCAGACATTTGGAAAAAAAATTTTATTTTCTTTTATTCAAAATTTTTATTTTGAATAAAAAATAAGCAAAGTTTCTATTTCGTAACGCAAAAGAGGAAAATATTTTATTTCTTTTTCAACTTTCTAATAACATTAAAAAAAATATTTATTTTGTAACTGTTAAACAGGTAAAAATTTGAAGAACTACAAAAAAATTTGGCAATTCAAAATCTCGGCTGCAAAATATATTTGAACACTTATATGCACTTCCAGCTCCCTTTCCCAATTCAATTGAAAGCACGTGGGAATTTTTGTCTACACATGACTTCAATCAAACCAGGGTGTCGCCCAGGCCCCAAGGACCATTATTCTCTAGTCCTGAGAAAAATCGGTAAACGCTCACAGACGATAGAATTCTTTCTAACTTGTTTCTTGCCCCGAGATATTTTTCTCCTCCAACACAAACAACAAGTGCACAAGGGCATTCGAATTCGTTGAAAATGTTCTCTATGTGACATTCGGAGTAGCTTTTTATGAGAAACCGGTCAGTTAAGGGGTCGGCAAAAAGGGGATGTCGATCGTAAAACGTGTTTCATTCACAGAAAGGAACAATTAGCATCTATTTCTTGTTCACAGCTAGGTTTCGGGATGTACTGATGGTTAGAAGAAAGGGCTTTGCCGGGAACTCTAAAAGCTGCGAGCTGCTCTACAGGGAATTCCTGTGCGATCTAAAAGAGGCACGCGTTAGTTAGCTTATTTGTGATTGCTTGATGTGAGCGATTTCTAGGATGAAAAACAATGTAATGTAAGTACGAATTTATGTTTTAAAAATACACACTGGATTCCTTTTGAGCCCATGAAGATTCTTTTATATCATTAAATACATTGTTCTAAATGTTATGTAGATTTCTAAAGCATAATTTTCAATCATGGATCCTTTCACCCTTTTCTCTAGCAGAAGAAAACTCAAAACGTGTATTTTTTTCTTTTCGGAAAAATGTAGATCGGTTAAGAAACATAGATTAAGTTAAGAGGAAAAAATTTGCATTATATTACACATTTAAATCATGTTAATATTTTGGGAGTATACTTTTCTGCCATTGTGTAGGTCATTATTTTTGCTCATTTTTTTTTAATGTTCATAAATTTTATTATTTGGTCTTGTTTAAATTACAGTTTTTAAACTGTGGTTGAAGTTTCATTTAAAAGTTATAAGGATCAAAACAGTGCTTATATGTGTATTATGCTCGATCAATATTAACAATAAATGTTAAAACTAAAGCCTCTGAAGGGTATTTTTGTGCCTTCCCCCCCGTTACTCCTCTGCTTTCTATCGTTACGTTTTTTTTACATTAGCAACTAAATTTAACTTAAAAAAATGCTGTTAATGAATTAAAATACATGTCAAAGCTCAATGAATTAAAATACATGTAATATATATTTACTCTGTCAGTAAAATCCTATTTTTAAAAAATAATAAAAATAAAGCAGAAAACAGTATATAGTTGAGTCAAATACTTAAATAACAAGATAACTTGGTGAAATATGTATCCAACCTTTTACACTTATTCTTACCGTTTTCAAGAAGGAAACCTCTTAATCAACGAACAGAAAAAATTGGGCATCAAAACTCTTTCTCGAATTAACAAAATTATTTTTTCGCCTTCATTTTATCGCAATACAAACATTTCAATAAAATTATAAATGTAGGTAGCTGATGGATTTATTTTGGTTTGCAGAAATAAATTCTATAAATACTAAATGTAAGCAACATTTTTTAAAAATATTTATTTTTTAATTTAAACAAATTAATAAAAAGCATTTTTTCAATGACCTAGCAATGATTTTTTTTTTTACGAAGCATTTTCTTCTCTTGAAAAACATTATTTTACTCATAAAATATTAACGGATATTATTTAATTTTACAAGCAAACAGGTTTTAAGAATTCGATATTTCATAAAAATTTAAATTTAGGCTCTTTTATTAGGTGAATTATGATGACGTATGTAACTCCTGCGTACGTAAGGGACCTTGGGTTCCCTTAAAACAGGGGTGGCCAACCTTTTTAGGAAGAGTGCCACTATCTGGAGAGGAAAAACTCAGCGTGCCACATTGTATTTTTCCAACAAACTAAAAATTTTTAAAAGGTTAAAAATAGATTTTAGGTTGGCTGACTATGTAATTCTTACTCAAATGAAACATTTTTTCTCGTAAATCTGAGCAATTGAAATCTAAATGATAATGAAGATAAGACAAGTCTGAATTTAAGAGTTATAGTTAATAAACACTTTTATAAATTCTGTCAGTTGGCTTATGCTTAAAAAAGAAGCAACTAACATTAAACATTCTATTCTAAAATTTAAACAGTCTGTACTTAATGTGGTTTTTGAGTCTGTACCTTTTTACCAAGTCTTTAATTTTAAGATTAGTTAATATTTGTTTAGAATCGTATTTTTAACCAAATCTACAACAGCATCAGACGGCTAAAGTGTGTAAATGTTAACAAAAATTTGTTGGTACAAAATTCCAAATTTTTATATAACGTGGATGACTAACCTGCTTCACATCAGCGGAAAACGAGACCGAAACCGAAGGCAGAAACCGAAAATCCGGGTACTTTCCATAGGAATACAATTTAATCCGTTTTACGTTTCTGCTTTGTTTTTCTGCTTTACGTCAATGTGGAGCAGGGCCCTTTCTGTTGAAGTAAGCTTTTATATTTAATTACCAACGCAAAAGGTCAGTAATTCTGATTTGGATTTCAGAAGGGTAACAAGTAGTGTCTTGCAGAGAAATAGACAAAGAATTTGAAAAAATAAGCATTTTTTTCTGATCCTGAAAATCATCAAACCTAACACTGAATGTATACTGAAAATAAGTGTAAAATTTTCTCCATATATCACTGGAAAATTATTAAAGTTGCTTTGATACTTTCACTATTAAATTTAATGTTGTATTCTTTTTTTCCGAAGTAGAAAGAAACTGAAGTTTCATCATACAAGAATGTAGATAGCCTATACTGGTTTAGAAAACTTTTTTTATACTATCTTAAATTTAAATAACTTAAACGCTGGATAATAAAAGATGACATAGCTAAATTCATTTGCTCTTCTTAATTCCTAATCAGCAAGTCCATTGCTTTCCTTCCAGATATTTTAAAAAACGCACTCCCTAAAATTCTAAAATATTATGACTATTTTTCCCTTGGACAGCTATTGCACATTTCAATGAAGGAGTAACTTACCATGTTATCCCTCTTTCTCCTGGGAAAAGTTCACAAAACATTCAGAGCTCTAATTCGTAGTTTGTTAATACAATGAATTCTACAAGGTCATCAGCAGAGAAAAGTCTTATTCTTTTGCCAATGAGTTTGTGATAAATAATTCGATGATACTTTTGAAGTTTTTTTTCCCAAATTATTTTCAAGTAATGTAACAAAAACATTTTAAGGATCTTTATTTGTGCAACCATACCGAATTTTGTCCAATCTGGTTTCTTAATTTTACTCGCAGAATTAACTTCTTTTAATAATTTCATCACACTTAGCTGAAACTATTGCAGATCAAGAATCCATTCCGCAACATCGAAAGTTTCATTCGTGTTAAGCACAAATATGCTTTACAAAACATTGTCTGTATCCCCCCCCCCCCGCCAGTTTTCGTTGGATCTCCGAAGATAACGCTAAGTACTTTGCAATATTGCAGTTAAGACAATTTGTAAACCAGCCTCCTGACACTTAATCGTCATAATATTATTATATTTATCACTTCAAGGGTTTTAGTTTTTGTCAATATTTTTGAGATCGACATTTTCCCTTCAATTTTGGAATTTTTACAAAAAGTCTTCGCGTGCCACTGTTACTGCTCTGCCGTGCCACACTGTGGCACGCGTGCCGCGGGTTGGCCACCACTGTAATAAGGCATAGTAAAATCATTTGCAAGGAGATACACCACTTTTACAATGAACGTTTGTTGAACTGATTGTCGCAATAATTTCTGCTCTAACTGAATAGAACGATAACATTACTTCAGAACAGGAAAATATTATGATTCAATCAATTTTCTTGTCACTCTATTTCACATTTTTTGTTTCACTTATTTTTTTTCTGAAAATAATGTTTCGTTTTGTAAAATGCTGTTTCTAGCTGGAATACGGGACTTTAGCCGTCCCGTATCAAAGCCCCTGGGACGCGGGACAATATTTCAAAAAACGGGACTGTCCCTTGAAATCCGGGACGTCTGGCAACCCTGCTCGCAATACATAAAAAAATGCATGTATGTTTGGGCAATAGAAAAACCGGGCAATCGTCGAAATTTTTTCCTGGATACGGTTTTGGCTGTACGGTGCACCAAACAGATACACATACACGTGAAACTTTTGCGTCAGGCGTTGATAAACTCTTCAAAGGAATAGGCTTTAAAAACAAATAATAATGCCGCTCTTCTCAAAATATTATCTGCTTTCAGCCCCCCCCCCCCACAGAGAAATATGTAGTTTTTTAGCACATAATCCAATAAAAAAATCCTGGGGGGGGGGGGGGCTCTAGGGCCCCCGGAAAGAAGTACTGGAAAGGGGCCCCTTTCCAGTACCTAGCCGACAACCCCAAGAAGAGCCAGTCCGGGCCTGCGCGCATATGTACCTGCCAACATATAACCAGCCGAACAATCCTTTTCAACCACCCCCGAGTTGATTACGACGACTTTTCTCGTGACGTCTGTATGTACGTATGTATGTGCGTATGTATGTGTGTCGCATAACTCAAAAACTATATGCCGTAGAAGCTTCTAGCTTGGTATGTAGGCTCTGAGGGGGTCTAGTTGTGCACCTCCCCTTGTGGTTGCATTCGAATGTTCCCAAGGGGGTGTTTTACCCCTTTTTTAGGGTAAATCAGTGTTAATTTCAATGCAGATGAATTGGCACGACCACTTGGCGATATATCACCAAGCTTTTGGTCGCCAAGTGTTTGACGCCAACTTGGCGACATTGGGGCCCCGAAATTCTCCTAGAATCTAAAATTCGAATGCACTGGTTTTAGATATAACTGCAACCTGTAGCTAAACGAACGAGCTTTTTTGCAGCCGGGGACTAATATATACCAATAGGCTAATAAGGTCCAACCTAGGGGCCCCGCTCTGGGGGACCCAAATTTGTTTCATAAATATTTTAAAAGACGATGACCTATGCTCGACTGGAATTTATATCAATAGGCCTATGTGGACCGGCTTAGTGGCTCCCAATTTCGTTCTCACCGTTGTTTTAAATTACGATATTATGCTATAGGGCCACAAAGTTCGACTGGATTCTAAAGCTCCAATACGATCGCTATAGCTTTTACCAACCAACTAAACTACCGTTTGTTTGCAATACACGGCCAACTCGTTCATTTTGATCAATGGACTGCAGTTTCGGGCTTATTATTCCCTCATCAGCATGGAATGCGAAAGTAAACGAGTTGGAGGGAGGCGAAAATCATCTCATAGAGCAAAGACTGGTAGCTAATGTGAAATTAAAATACCAGCGAGCGACCGCACATGGGCACTGCTTTGTACCGTTTGTTTGTCTGTTTGTATGTTTGTTTTTCTTTTACAGCCATTACCAGATTAATAAATATAATCCAATATGATCCGGTTTAGGAGTCCCCAAATTTGTTTCACCTCTAATTTAAATTCGATGTCATAGTTTTATTACAGCAAGTGTCTGATTTTTCAATAGGCCCATAACGCCCGATTAGGGGCCCCCAAAAAATTCGTTTCCCATTTTTTAAAAGTTAAGATGCCAATATAGGGCCCCGAATTTTTTCTTTTTTTCATCTATTGTTCTTTAGCTGCTTTATCGTACAAGTTTGCTTTTTTGGTTTATGCCATTGTTTTGATTTTATATGTGCAAGGCATAACGGTTTTTCTTTTGGAATGTTCGAGAACATTCCAATTTTCAACTGTGTTTCATTTCGTTTTTTAGCGTGGTAGATTTCAAAAGAATGTTAAGTTGAGCTTGTAGTCTGGGAGCAACTGGTTTTGCGTGTGCTTTTTGTGATACAATTATGGGACTGTATATTGAACAGGAACTGTTGAACCGCGTCGACACGGAAAACATAATTAATGATTTTGCTGCAATTAAATCTAGACGAAAATTTATATGAGGTATGAAAATAAAAAATATTGGTAAACTGTATTGTTTTTTTTTAATTGGGGGGGGGGGGCATTTTTCTCCCCCTTTTCTAGAGTGGGGTGGAGGGGGGCCCCCACTTCACTTGATCCGCCTCTGTCTTTGAGTTAAATAAATATCTCAAAATATGCTCTTTCGAATGATACCATTTTTAACTTCTTACATTTGTCCTCGATCGTGTGGTTTCCTGGTTAGAATAGAACCTACCAAGAAAGAAGCACAAGTGTCTCCATTAAGAAGTTCTTGAAAGCCAATATTTAGTTAAATTACCTCCCAAAGCAGGGGAGGGGCAATTGCCCCCCCCCTCGTCGGAAACATCTTGACCCCCCCCCCCCCGTCGGGGAAAATTTAATGTTTCGTCGGGGAATCTCTTAGCTTTGCAATTTATCGTGAATAAAAAAAAATAGAGATTAAACTCCAAAATTAAATTTTAGAAAAAAAGTAGAAATATCTTCAAAAAAAAGTAGAACGGAAAAATCAGTTGCTTTCGAGACCACCCGACAATTTAGCCGCAAGCCGTTAATACCCTTGAAAACATCTTCTTGGTGGTCGACAAGCTTCGGGGAACTAAGTGGGGATAATGGTGTGTATTCGTACTTGAATTTGTCGATGAACTGGTTTCGACACCTCAAGGTTTATACCAGCCCGCGCCGCCACTTGTCCCTTGTCCACAGGTCCACAGCGGAGGGGTGTTACATTGGGAAAGGGTCCGAAGACAGTTGTTTTTTATTAGACAAGAGAAGACGTCGGCATCATGTTACGACGCGACTGTACCAAACGACCGAAGCGAACGACAATAGTCAGAGAAAAGACACGGGGGGGGGGGGGTCGGAGAGAAAACATGTGTCAGATGTTTTTCTTTTTCTCGTACGTATATTAGTCTCTGTCCGCCTTATTGCTTCAGCATGGCAAACAAAGTGAGCGGAAACATTCATTGAAGCGTTTTTCAAAGTACTTCTCTGAGAAAAGGACTGCAACATAATCCTTTAGCACTCGGAAGTTTATAAGTAAGTCATTGCTATAGTCATTTATAATTTATCCGGATTATTGTTAGTTCATTTTATTCTACGCCAAAACAAATCGTGAACAATCATTTGACCTTATCCAAAGAAGTGTAGCAAAATTGATGTTTTATTTTTTGGTGTAATGTTGTCGGCAGGGGAAAAAAAATCTTGGGATTAATATGATTAAAGCGAATAGATGTTTGAAATTTTTAAATAAAATTTTCTCTAATAATAACTAATATTGTTCTTGTTTGAAGACTGCTATAAAATTGTAAGCAATTAAAACTGAGTTGCATTGTATGCTGAATGAATTATTTATATGTAGTAGTGATCTAAGTCAACTTAATTTTGAATCAAACCATATAAGATATTTGAATTGTACTAGTGTGCTTTCAAAGCTTAGCCAAAGTATACTTTTGAACAATAGGTCATTGATGTAGCAAAGTATTGGAAGTAAGAAGAAAAAAAATGTCTATAATAATTTTCATAACTGGAATTAATTTAAATCACAAATTTATTGAGCAGCACATTCAATACACAATAAATATTATGCACAATATAATTTTCTTTTATTCTTAAATAAACTATTAAATAATTTGGGCCTAGAAAACAAGTCATTTAACCATACCTCTCTACTCCATTTAAACTGGTACAGTTGATCATCTTAGATATTATTAAACATTTTTTTCTTTAAAAGAAAAATTGAAGGATGGACTTGTATTTGAATTACTGCTTTAAATAAGAGTTGTATTGTTGTCAGTAAAAAATTTTCGGAAAAGGGCTAGTGATTGGGTAGGGATCCATGTTTCTCCGATTTTTTGTTACTCCCCCCCCCCCGGGCCGGTTTTTTAAAAGTATCCCAGGGCCGAATTTTCTCCCCAGTCCGTCTCTGGATAAATCATGACAGGGGACAACTCCCCTGCCTAGTATTTCTAGGCAGGGGACTGTGCCAGGGGACTGTTTATTTTCACTTAGCTGTGTAATATTAAAAAAATAATTGGAACATAATTAATAGCGAAACTCTTATAAATTTAGACACAAATCATGAACATAATAAATACACTAGGTGGCCAAAAGTATCCGGACACTTTCAAAAATTCACATTTTTACATATAGCTTGAAAAATAAGTGATCAATCGTTCTTTAACTTTAGTCATACAAAATATAGGCTTCACCGAACATTTCCAAGTTGAAATTAAACTACCCTTGCATTTGGGGGACGATAAGAAGGGGGGTCGAAAGAATAACCGCTTTTTGACCATAACTCTTTGAAAATAGCTCGGAATAAGCTATGCATTTCAGAAATTAATTAGCATACTATGTATAATTACTATACAAATTCAAATGAACGTACCACTCTTACTTCCGAAGATATGAAACATTTTTTTAAAAACGGCAATTTTATTTGAAAGGTTTTTGCTCATAACACGCAGAGTTTTTAATCAAACCTTATCAAAACTTCAGGAAAGATGACAAAATACAAGAGAAAGAACATACTAAAACGGTTTTTAAAAATATTAAAAATCCGATGAGATATGAACGTTAAAAGGAAAAAAAATTTCATGGCGCATGCGCGAACGATAGAAATTTATAACTACAAAAATCTTGTAGCCTGGTATATACTGCATCTTATAAAAAAAGTTCCAGTTGAATATCATGAAAATTGAAAAAGATATCAGTGATCTAGTGAGCTGTATTTCATTCATTCGCAGACAATACATACATAGTGAGGGTCTGTCCACAAAGAGCTATTTTTAAAATGAAGGTTATTTCGTCATCGTTCAAAACCAACGTTTCAGGGGGTGTCCAGATACTTTTGGCCACCTATTTATGAGCCGAATGGGCGAAATGTGACTTCTATGCCAAATATAAATTTTTAAACAGTATACAATTTAACATTAAAAAATATGCTCGATTGTCCCCACACTATTTGTGAACAACCCCTCTCCATTTAGGAATTGTCTGCAAATGAATGAATTACAGCTCACTAGATCGCTGATATCGTTTTCAATTTTTACGATATTCAACTGGAACTTTTTTTATAAGATGCAGTATACACCAGGCTACAATATTTTTGTAGTTATAAATTTCTGTCTTTCGCGCATGCGCCGTGAAAAATTATTTCCTTTTAACGTTCATATCTCATCGGATTTTTAATATTTTTAAAAACCGTTTTAGTATGTTCTTTCTCTTGTATTTTGTCATCTTTCCTGAAGTTTTGATAAGGTTTGATTAAAAACTCTGCGTGTTATGAGCAAAAACCTTTCAAATAAAATTGCCGTTTTTAAAAAAATGTTTCATATCTTCGGAAGTAAGAGTGGTACGTTCATTTGAATTTGTATAGTAATTATACATAGTATGCTAATTAATTACTGAAATGCATAGCTTATTCCGAGCTATTTTCAAAGAGTTATGGTCAAAAAGCGGTTTTTCTTTCGACCCCCCTTCTTATCGTCCCCCAAATGCAAGGGTAATTTAATTTCAACTTGGAAATGTTCGGTGAAGCTTATATTTTGTATGACTAAAGTTAAAGAACAATTGATCACTTATTTATCAAGCTATATGTAAAAATGTGAATTTTTGAAAGTGTCCGGATACTTTTGGCCACCTAGTGTATTATGTTTCATGATTAAACTAATTAACATTAACTATCAGAGGACTGTTTTTGCAACGGCCACGATGCGTACTTTCATCACAAATGTGACTCTGAAACTAAAAGTGGAGTTTCAACACCGTTATCAGCAATTTTAGCAAATTCACACTGAGTTACACTTTATGCCAAAAAACATTTGCAAGAGTAACAGATTTTTTCTATTGCAGCTTTGAATTTGTCGCAGGGGACTGTTAGAAATAACTCCGGACTGAACTTACATGACAATTTTAAGTTTTAGAAATGTGTAATTAGAGCTTGTTTCATTAAAAAAATATAGTTGCATTATTCTGCTTTTAGATATTAATAGCCAAATTTATGCACTATTGATAGTTTTTTTTTTTTTTTTTTTGAAATATTACCTTTAAGTGTTAGACTATAGGATTGGGACAGCACAAGAACTGTGTTTTTAGTACTCGGATAATTTCTAGAAAAAAAAATTAAACTATTATCACTCCAAATATAATTGAGCTACAAAGTATTAAAGCTTTACTTGAATTAAAAGAGATAATTACTTTATTACACTTATTTTTTACCAATTACGAGTTTACAGAGAACTGCCCATACATGAAAGACAAATTTTTCTCGTTGCAAAAATAAGAACGTTGACCAAAAATAAGGGAAATACAAGAAATATTTTCGAATGGAAAATGGCAACCCTCTCGTCATATCTTGTTGAAGTGCAATCTTAACTAAATTTGCTCGCTCGGCTGAGAGTTAATGTTGCCCTCGCCAAATGGTAGCGGTTAGAACGTCTTTCGTCTTCAGAGTGAACTGCTCTCAGACGCGCGCTCTAGTTGCATTGCTACTCAATGGAAAGATTAAGAATAAGGTTCAATCTATGGATATCGACTTACTTTCTCTCCAAGAAATCATCTAGCTCAGAGGAGTCGAAAATAAAGAGCAGTACTAAAAAAATTCCTAGGATAGTATTGGACCACCTGGTCTCTTGCCCAATGGGTTGATTATGAAAAGACCCCAAGATCAAAACAAAACAGTAAAGTTCAAAAGTACAAAGCAGTTTCCACTATAGTCTTAAAAAACTAATTTTATCCAATTGTCCGTTCCGGTACTTGTCTTAGCTGATTGAAGCATTAGAAACCTGCAAAATTAGAAACAGTTTTATATGTTATTTCTTGAGGAGTCCATGTCATTAAATAGAACATTATTTCTTAATCGTAAACTGGATGCGTTAAGTGACGTTCAGTAGAATACTTCAGTAAAAACTGAAACACGTAACTTTGAGACTTAATTCACAAAAACTCAAACTTTATTAGAGAAAATATTACCTGGCAATTAGTGCAGGACGTAAGCAAAATATTAAAAACTATAACTAAAGATTTTATTTTAATTCTTTATTATCACTTTTGGTAACAAGAAACTAAATCAGCGCTTTAAAAGCGTGAACCAAATCAGAATATCCGACAGGGAAGATTTTAGCTTTAAATTTAACTGAACTAACGATAAGTTCACTTTTCACAATCACCAAATCACTACTAAGGACAGAATATCACTTTTACAACAACAGGACTTTAATCGCCTGGATTTGGGGCTACAAGAAACTGCAATTTTAATTAGCGATCTTATATAGTGCTTGGTGCCCTCACCAAGGCTCACAAATAACGTAAAGACGAAGCGAGCACGTGCTCAAACTAGCTTCCAAGGCAGTAAAGACACGTACTCTGAAGAAATACCACAAACGATTGAAGCGAGCCAGTACTCAAACTAGCTTCCACGGCAGTAAAAATACGTGCCCTGAATAAATATCACAAGCTAAGGCCCCTATATAGACGAACCGACGCATCAAGATAAAGTTTCACCACTTTGGATCTAGCGCGAGTTTTTTTCTGGTGATTGTCTTTTCTGGCGAGCTATCGCGTTTTGATAATTTTTCACTGAGCTATTATTAGAGGCACATGAAGTTGGCAAAGCTTGGCAATGTCCCGAAACATTGCTCTGGCAACCCTAGTGCTGCAACAATGAAAAGGTGAAAGTTAAAGAAAAAGAATTGGATCCAAAGTGGTTGAACCTAAGCCTGATGCGTCGGCCTGTCTATATAGCAGCTCTAGCACAAACTGAAGCGAGCACGTACTCAAACTAGCTTCCACGGCAGTAAAAATACGTGCCGTGTATAAATAGCACAAACTGAAGCAAGCACGCAGTCAAACTAGCTTCCACCGCAGTAAAAATACGTGCCCTGAATAAATAGCACAAACTGAAGCGATCACGCAGTCAAACTAGCTTCTACGGCAGTAAAAATGCGTGCCTTGACTAAATAGCACAAACTGAAGCGAGCACGTACTCAAACTAGCTTCCACGACAATAAAAATACGTGCCCTGAATAAATAGCACAAACTAGAGCCGCTATATAGACAGGCGGACGCATCAAGCTTAAGTTTCACCACTTTGGATTCAACTCATTTACTTTTACTTTAATTTTTCATTGTTGCGGACCTAAGGTTACCAAAAGCAAAGTTTCGGGACATTGCCAAGCTTTGTTAAGGGCGTATGTCCAGAAAAATTCTGCCAGTGTAGTTATATTTTTACAAAATAGATGGCGCAGAATTTCACTCCCTTTCCAAGGGGAAAGAATATTAGCCCCTCATCTGAAGCTATCTTTGACAGCTTTATTCATTAGAGGAATTGTAAGAGAATAATAGCAGTCACTGGGGGACGAACAAACCTCTCTTCCTTCAGGCAGATGTGGACAGATACCGGTTCCCGTTGTAATCATTTCTTCCAAGAAAACAGCTCGCATTCGTTTGCTGCTTTTCAATAGCACCCCGATCCGGAGTGACAGAGTGCACGATCTCAAACTTTTTCCGCAATTGTCTCCAATCCAATACTTGACTTTAAATCTTTAGAAACAATTCGAAATAACGTTCATTTTTTTAATATGATAGTTTTTTCATTATTGTGTAAGTGTATAAGCGAAGCGATAGAGTATTTTGCGTAGTGGCGTAGTTTATATTTTATTTCTTAGGGGGCCCAGGTTCATCTCTCAAAGGGACTGTAACATTAATTATTTTTCAACAAATAAACTTTATTTTCAATTATGTTGTTTATTGAAATTTTTAATCAGAAATTAATAAATAATCAGCTATTACAAATTTCTAATTTTCTCCTATTTGTAACTATGAGAGTTAAATAACTTTAATATTTATGCATAAGCTGAACGATTCAATATTTTCATAATTCGAAGCCATAAATACTGAAGTATTTTTACCTGCAATAGCGCAAATAGTTCAGTTAAATTCACACATAAAAAGTTTTTAAACATTAAAAATTGAAATATCTCTTTTTCAAAAATATTTTCTTTAGTCATTGATAAATCAGAGAGTTTGATTTCACTGCATTTTGACATCACACAGAGTTAGACTATTTAAGGGGTGGATACTTTTTCACAGAAAATCTTTTAAAATTAAAGTTTTTAAAACAAAATTTTTGGCTAACTCTGGAGACATTAGGTAAGAGGCGGATGTTTTTATTTATTGCAGAAAAAAAATCGAACCAGAAATCTTAAAGGCGCAATTTCATTCTATAGTCAGGGGCGGATGTAGAAAAAGGCTTTAGGAAGAGATCCGAAATGTAAAAAGTGCCCCCCCCCCCCCCAGCCATATTAAGTTAGCATTTTAAGCACACCTTATATTATGCGTTTACTACACTTTTCAGAAAGACATACCATTTTTATTTTCGTTTCTATAAACACACTTTTAGTAGTTTTTAATTTGCCGTAATGTTGATTTTCTTCTCCCCATAATAAAACTTTTTAATATTGAGCAAGATTTTGCCTCTCATTTATTTAAAACCGTAGTTGAGGCTTTAAATAATTACTTTCTGAATATTTCCGCACCACACCAGACAGAATTTGACATTCAGGAAAGCACCATTCAGGAAAATACCAGTATGAGTTACACGGGGAAAATATTTCTTTTTGTTAATAAGGGACAAAACGAGCAAAGAAAAATTAATAATTCATGTAAATTACACTCATTAAATTTAGGAAAGCAAAAATAATAAACAACGAAACAAATTACTATTGCATACAAAAAAAAAGTTAAAACATATTTTTGCTCAATTTTGCGAATTATCTGTCAGGAATAAGTCATATTACGCTGACAAGAGATGAAAGGATTCAAAAGTAAACTTTGAAAGAAAACAAATTTATAGAAAACGATTTTAAGTAAAAGCATGAATATTGTTAAGTTTGTCGTAGCATTTAAGTAGAAAGTTCATAAATCAAGTATGAATCAGATTATCGGTATTCAAACTGTCTACACAAACCACGTAGTGTAAAATAGTTTTCTAACAAGAATAATTGATGCATTTTGCTTTATTATGCATATAAAACTTTTTTAGTTATTATATCCCGCACTTAGCACTTAATTTTTTTATGAGTGACAAATGCTCCGAAGAAATATTTAGAAATTGAAATTTGTAAATATTGATAATTAATTCTATGCTAAAATCCATATTTTATCATACAAATTTGCATTTCTCGTTGCATTACCTGGCAAAGATAATAGGATCGAGTTTTTTTTTTTTTCTTTTTCTTAATTTCTCTCTCTCTCTCTCTTACAATGAGCCAGATTTTATGAAAATAGTATTTTCAAATGAAAATTATTTCTTAGTGGTGTTAGTAGTTACCATAGAATTATAAAATGTATGCCTAAAAATGTTCGTATCAAATAATTAGCTTGATTTCATCACAGCACACTTCTGAATTATTTTAGTAACGCAACAAGTATTTAGAAGGTCAAGATAAAATTTGCCGCAACAAGGGAGGATGGGCTAAACACCCCTGAAGGACTGAAGCCTTGCGTTTAACATTATTGGCAAACTCAAGGACTGTTTCGGCCAAAAAAAAAGAAAGAAAGAAAGAAAACTCTTCTCAGACGATAATTCTGGCTGCACTAGTGGGTAACATAAACGGAAACAATATTTCTGATGTTTTTCATCCCTTTTCATAAAAGATCATGTGCTAAACATCGAAACTATTGACCGAGGGCCTATATTCCCCCGTGCGCTCTCACCCCAGACATGCAGGTATAATACTAAGACAAAATAAATGAAAAAAAAAAAAAAAAACATAAATGATACGATTTTCGCTCTGGTTTTACAAAATTTCAGGTTCTAAAAATTTCGTATCCAGCAAGTTGTGTTTGGGTCGGAGATAACGGGGGGGGGGGGGGTGACGCTACGCTTATGGTCGCAATCACATTGAGGCTCTCCTAAAAAGAAGGAATAATTTTACTAACGGATGTATATTTTTACAGTAACGGCACCTTATATCATTATCTCATTTTAACCAAATTTTTTGTATATAATTATCAATATCATGCTCATTTTATTTATGATTTTACATTTATTTTGCACTCAATGAGCCTTTACTCAATTGAACTGAACGGGTAATAAAACCAAGAGCAAGAACGACTTTTTGTGCTTGTGTTTTTAAATTTTGACAAGAGAATTGAAGTATAGAATGTATTTGAATTTTAGTACATTTCTTTTCAAAGACTTAAAAATGCATTTTGGGCGTTGATCCCCATGGGGTATCCTGCTCCCTGTAGTCACTAAGGCTCGACCGGTGGCATTTTTTGGCCGATGGGCCGATGCCGATTGTTGGCCGATTGTTCAAAGTTGGCCGATGGCCGATTTTTTCCCTCTTCCATCGGCCGATGGCCGATGCCGATGGCTGATGGTAAGAAAAAAATCAAATGCTTAGAAAAATTAATGTTTTATAAGAGATTTGATGAGTCATATTTTTCATTTCGTTCTACTTCTTTTTCAGTCATTCAGATTTTGGGCTTTAATTTCTATTTTACTACCACTCGGCAAAAATTATATGAGAGAGAGAGAGAAGCAGTAAGTTGAGAACTCATTAGTACCATTTGTACTGGATGTAGTCATGCAGATACTTTCTTAGCTGCAATC